>CM023481.1:264672429-264834272 GCA_013339685.2 Hyalomma asiaticum
CATCCAACATGACATCCAACTTAACTCGCTGCGAAGGAACATTCCATAGCTGTTGCAGGGATGTCGTGGGAAAATTACTAGCATGGCTATCGCTTCAATGATGTGCTCGCTGCCATCACACTGGCTACATAGAAGAACCTCCACGACATTGCAGTTTCTCACCTGAGAAGGAGTGTGTGATGCAAACATGTTCACAGCTAGGCTTATCCATCTTACAGTTTTCATTCCCAACTGCGTCACCGAGTCATCTTTTATGAACGTGCGTTGACTAGCTCCGTCAAAAATGTCTCTCATATGACGTCTCTTTGAAATTGACGATCCGAGAACGGAAGGTGTGTACAGTGAAACCCCGATTATACAACATTCTCTGGACCGCAAAAAAGCGTTGTAAAATGCGGGCGTCGCAAAATCCGAACAGAATAATTTATGCCCTTGAGTTCACGCGCAATTCAACCGACCGGCGCCACTTTGGTTTTGTTTTGTTTGCTGAGGGGGGGGGGGGGGGGGGCGGGGGTCATGCACTTTTTTCCTCCGCCGTCGGCGGGAGCAGTGGTGGCGTGGTGGAAGCATGGTTCGCGCGTGATTGGGTGGCTTGCGGGGGCATTCGAGTATCCTGCGATTGGATGCGAAGCTGCGATTGCGCCAAGCGCGTGCTCCTCGAGAGAGTGAGGGAACGTGCGGCCGCAACTGGCTGCTGCGCGTGATGACGCGGTGGCCTTCTCCGGTGGGTGCTTCATGCGTCGTCTGCTACGGTTAGGGTTAGCACCTGCTTTGTGGTTGTCGCCGCGATGTCTGCCTTTGTGTGTGCCGCTTCGCTTTTCGTTATCACAGGAGAGAGATCGCAGGATAGCGGGAGAGAGATGGTTGGTTGGAAAGGGTGAAAAGAATGGGGGAAGGAAACATCCGCGCCACTCTATGCTGCTACTCGCGGCGCCGGCGGCCGCTGGGAGGGCCAGGGGAAGACGAACGAACGACAGCAGAAAGCCAAAACGAACCGGTTTCCCGAGCGCTCGGCATGTGGAGGGGTGACAAAGAGCAGGTGCGACGAAAGACGCCCGTGGGCACTTCCCTTTTCTTCGCCGTTTGGTCACCCTGCTTCCCGTGGATCGTCGTGTAATGCGGGTTCGGCGTAAGATCGCATCGTATAATTGAGGTTTTTAATGCATTGTGTCTATGGGGCTTTCGCCGGGACGGGATTAATCCGTCGTAAAATGCGGGTCACCGTAAAACCAGGGGATGTAAAACCGGGTTCCACTGTATATTAACGGCTCCATCAAGTTGACTGCCTGTGATGGCGGTCGGCTGCGGACGCTCTGCTTTTGTTGGCTTGGTAGCATCAGATACGATGTTAAATGAGTTCTCACCTTTTGTTGCCTGAAAATCATTGAAGCATGCCTGCCTTTGCGTGCTGTGCACACCAACTTCCGCCAGCACTCGTTTGCGTGGTGGCCCTTCAAAGTACATTAGTAGCACTGCATAGATTTAGCCAGCTGGTTCTTTGATATGGTCAGTGTAGCACTGCATGCTTTGGTTTCATGCTTGGTTGACTTTTAGAAGATACATTCATTGTGCCTTTGCTCTGATTCTTCTGACGCGTGCAGGACCGATGACGATGGGACATGCTTGCTATGGTATCCGCTTTCTTTAACAGAGGACTATGGTACCCACTTTCTTTAATGGATTCGTGTGGACAGCACTACTGAATTGCTTCGAAAACAACGTCCATTGACGCACATCGCCATGAAATGGTGGTCAATGTCAGGAGACGTGGTCCAAAGCTTTAAGACGCAAATGTCGTTGGGGCAGGCGGCATAGTGAGCATCATCAAGGGAAGATCCTGCACCGTATTGCTGATGCTGAGATTTTCGAGCCGGCACCGGAGGCACGTGAGGGTCTCAAGCATCTGGTCATCATAATGGGCTGCAGACTTGTATGTCCCTTTCAAGATCTGCAACAGGGATCATGTCCTCGAGCTCAGCATTTATCTTCTGAAGCTTGTCTCTGCTCACTGCGGGCTTGTCTAGAACCTTGGTGATTGCCGTTCGATCGTTGCAACCGCTCTCCAACAACATGGCTGCCTTGTTTATAATTCTCGTTGATTAAGTTCGTCTAGCAGCGCGTTTAGCTTTCAAGCGTTCCATGTCTCGTTACGGCTTAATTGCTTTTAAGGTCACCCACTCCATGCATTGATTCCCTGGGTGCAGTTCCAATGAGAATTGGGTTGCTCCGGCCGTAGCTTCCAGAAGGAACTTCTCGTCACCGTCGCTCATTGTCCAAGTTATGGCGGCGTCAGAAAGAGAGAGGCTGCTAAACAACTTTTAGATCCTTTTAATGGCGAGAATGGAACATCACTATGCACATGATGATAGGTGTGCAACACTTCTTGGCACCAGCTGCAGAAGCAGCCGCTTCTGATCTGTTCTGCTTCTTCCTCTTCTGCTAATTTCCAACAGATGTCAGACGAGGCGCTGGTGGAACATGTCCGATATCACTATGGCGGCGACGAATCTTCTGAGGGGGATTCAAGCTGTGCCTTGCATGTTTTTGCTGTGAAATAAGTGTTTTCTGGGCTAGGGTATACCTTCAGCTGCTCCTTTGTTTCATTTGCGTCTTTCTTTTTCAAATTTTCATGCTTAAACTGCATATAATGAAAATCTGTATATCTGTAATCTGTATATGGAAATATTCTGAGCATTTGTAAATTTCGTTATATCCAGGTTTAACTGTATTAACCAAGAACATTTGGTTTTGTGTAGTTTTTAGTCTGCATTTATTTGCCTGAGCTGCCATAAATTTGCCTTATAGAGCGGCATTAAAACATACCTATGATGCACACCCTGACATGGAGATCTGTGTTGGGACAACACTTTTAGACCTCGCTTATGCTACATAATGCTCTCTCCTAAGGTTAATTTGCATACCTACACTGGAACGATCCATTAAGAGTCAGCAAGCTGGATGCCTTCCGAGTTCTCATTTGATGTAACAATTGTGTCATTGATCGTTGTGCGATCGAGTGGATAATTGTATTTGTTATTGTAAAAGTACCCACCAAAACTTTTAAATAATCGAATAAAACCACCTTCAGTAGTGACTAATTGACTAAAGTATGAATTACATAAACCATTGAAGATCAATCATTCATCAATTAAAAAAAAAACATCCATGTCAGTGTTGCTGACAGCATGTTGAAGCATTTACTTGTGTTATAAAGGTATGCAAGATAAACTGAGCAAGTGTAGGAAAATGTAATGGCCCCCACCTCTGCAGAACATTTTTAGGCTTTGTTCCTTATCTTGCTTGTTTCATTAACTTTAGTGGTTTTAAACCTAAAGCTGACATCTGAATGCTTGCCTCAGACACTGGTAAATAAGTTTACAGTTGAACCCTCCACAATCCCCGGCCAATACCCATAAGATTCAATGCGTTTCTTATCTCTCATTAACGAAACGTGACGAAGTTGCGATCCTGCAATAACAACATTTCCCGGACCATTACACCCCCATGGTGCCTCCACCTAAGTTGAAGGAATGTGCTTATGTGCACCTTCCGCCCACTTAAATTAGCAAAGTAACACCACAGAACACTTGCTTGGGTGCCACCGTATTGAAGACATCAAGGCCGCCACCATGGTTGTTAACTGACCGTGTTGCCTTGGTTGTTTATTACCGCAGTGCATGCACGGTGAGCGAAATTATGTGGGTTCGCATTATTTGCGCATAATGCGAACCGCTGTGTTGTGTAGCTTAGTAGCTTGTATTGAAGTGCGGCCGGGCATGTCTTGTGGCGGCGCATCGCAAAGTGCGCGCTTTTACACCATTCGCTCTGCTGCGCAGCGAATGGCGCTGCGGTGCTTTTTGGTTAACACCAATGTATATTACGGCGGTGCTCCACAGCACACGTACTGCCACCAGACATATTGTCGTGGTAGACTTGCTGGAGATAAGTTGTACTAGCTCGTTTCTCGGTTCCCATCATCACATATGCCTCTCTGGAGATCGATATTGCCGCATTGCTGATTTATTGCCGTAATCGGAACCTCTCCTGGTCACACCACAGGTAGTGATGCGCAGATCTACAGCCCATAACCTTTCTTAAAGGGGAACTCCGGCGTTTTTTTTTTCATGTTCTGATATCGCTGTTTTTCCGATGGCACTGATAGTCCTGTAGCAGGCAGGGTGGTTGAATTCGCTCAGAAAGTAATCAATAATTTTGAATAACCAAGTGAACGATGTGTTCAAACTGAAACCTAAAGAGGTAGATGCTTCGCGCAGCGTATTTGATGACGCCACAGCCTTTCCGCCATCAGAAATATGGAACTGATGCTTGAAAAATGAAAGCGGCTGGGTCATCTGGCGATATATTGAGCTATGCCAGTTTTTCTAACATGACAGGGACGATTTCAGCACTCAGGGATCACTGTTTCAGTTCTAACCACCTGCCAGCTTGGGTAGACAGCGATGTAGGTGGTGACTTCAAAAACACAGTGTGGCACGCATTCATAAGCATGGGAATCCGCTAAGAATATTAAAAATTCATTCTCAGGAAATTTAAATGACTTGCAACCACGTGGCTTGGCATATATTATCACAGTACCAAGGAGAACATATATTGAAAATTTCATTGAGATCAGTGGACATCGGAAAATCACCGGAGTTGCCCTTTAATGCGTAAAGTTGCCTGCACGCTTGAATAGAGTACGAAACTGAAACCATCTTGGTGATGTTGGTAAGAGCTTCCTGTCAAATCAGTGAAATGCAGTGTTGGCGCCATATGAAAATGGGGACGGAGGACGTTTGCGGTAGTTCACTTCACACTAGACTCTTATCTCTGTACACCTTATCGTTTTCAGTTAAGCTCTCGTGGTGTCGCGCTGCTTTTATTATCAAGCTCTCATCGCAGGAAAATCACTTTTCGGTCTAACAATAGCTGCACTGCGTCGTCCTTGCGTGCCCAAGTAACGCAGATAGCAATTGCGAAAGTTAGGGAGCCCCCTTGTGGTCATGTAGGCTCGCTAGGGAAAATTTTTGCAGGTCGGAAACGGGACAATACCCGGACCTCAAAAATATGCCCGCAGCCTCCTAATAATGCCTTAATGTGCCCTTTTACTGTGAACCCTTGAAAACTGAATAGCATGAACCTTGCGGGATAAAAGCGATCGCTACTGCAGGCATACTGTGCAGCAATCGATAAGTGCCACTTTATGCATGAACACTAAATCGTGGACTCATCCCAACTACTATTTACTAAACTTGCTGTCGGCAACGAAGCTCTCAATAGTCTAAAGGCTCACCAAAGCAAGCTAACAAAGTATTTACGGTGATGCTTCACTTTTCGGTAATTTCCTCCATGCACTGCCTTATTTCACAACGAAATTTTTGTAACAGCAATGGCGTAAATCCATAAAAACAATGGGGGGGGGGGGGGGTGTCGCGAACTTTTCCATCGTAGCCATCTTGATTGCTAAAAATCTACATTTTATTTTACACACAAATAAAAACTGTACAAAAGAAAGAACATACACAAATATTGTAATGAAGAAGAAGAGCACCGGCGCAGAGGAAGCAGCATCGTGCGGTGCAGCAGGGGCTCGAGCTCAGAGACACCGCGCCCTCAACCAGCAGCCGCTTGAATAGTTTCAATAAGTCTCCTTTATATTTGGTGGAACCGTGCTGGGTACCCTTCCACTCTACCATCCTAGAACTCCGTTCTTGGACGCTATGCCGACCAGCAGACTCTCCCGTCGCCGTATGGTCCGTCGTATTTTGGAAGTAGTTTTGAAGCGAGCCCTGGGGCACGGTGCGGCACTGACAGCCAGACGAGAGCACCCGGGACAAAAGCAGGAGTGGAGTTCTGGGCGTCATGAACTGCTTTTTGGCGCTTCTGGTCGTCCGAGGTGAAACGGTGGGCCAGCTGGCGACATTCTTCAGCGTGTCTGGCGGCTTCAGAGATTGGCAGGCATTCTGATGAATCCGGTCTGTACGGCAGAATTGTGTCGATTGTGTGTGAAGAATGACGGCCGTTAGGAAGGTAAAAAGGCGAGAAACCAGTGGCTGCCTGCGTTGCGGTGTTGTAGGCAGGCATAGGTGATGAACGGAAGAACGAGGTCCCAGTTTGAGTGATCAGGCGTGACGTACATGGCGAGCATGTTACCCAGAGTTCGATTAAAGTGCTCCGTAGTGCCATTGGTCTGTGGATGATAAGCAGTGCACGTGCGATGAACAATAGCGCATTGGGCAAGCAGTTGTTCGGTGACCTCTGATAGGAAAGCGCGGCCACGGTCGCTCAGAAGTTCTCGTGGACCTCCATGACACAGCACAAAACGGTGTAGTACGAACGTGGTGACCTCTTGCGCTGTAGCGTTTGGTAGAGCAGCAGTCTCAGCGTAACGGGTCAAGTGGTCTACAGTAACAATTATCCACCTATTGCCGTTAGGAGTCAATGGTAGCGGTCCATAAAGGTCTATGCTCACGCGATCAAAGGGTCGCGGTGGGCATGGCAAAGGTTGGAGTTCACCGGCAGAGTTGGGCGGCAGCGCTTTGCGGCATTGGCACTTGTGACAAGAGCGCACGAAGCTTCGAACATAAGTGTACATCCTGCGCCAGTAGTAGCGTAGTCGAAGTCTTTCGTACGTCTTGGACTCCTGCGTGGCCACACTGGGGGTGTGGAACGAGGAGCAGATCTCCGATCGCAGGGCTCTTGGGATGACAAGCAACCATGCGCGCTCTTCTGGAGCATAGTTGCGGCGATACAGGAGCTGATCTCGAATAGCAAAATGAGGAACCTGGCGGCGAAGCACGCGCGAAGCGTGAACTTTCGACGTGTCCGAAAGAAGGTTGAGAAGAGATGCAGTCCAGGGGTCATTGCGTTGTTCAGCAGCAATAGTATCAAAGTCCAGTGATGACAATGTGGCCTTGCAGGCGTAGTCATGAGCGGCCTTCGGGGGGAGCAGTGATCGGGAAAGCGCGTCAGCGTCGGAATGCTTCCGTCCGGAACAGTAGACCATGCGGATATCGTATTCTTGAATTCGCAAGGCCCAGCGAGCGAGGCGTCCTGACGGGTCTTTTAACGTGACTACATCAAAAGATCTGCCGTATAAATATGGGCGAAACTTTCCAAGTGCCCACACGATGGCTAAACAATCCTTTTCTGTTACGCTGTAATTGCTGTCCACCTTGGTTAAGGTGCAACTTGCATATGCCACGACGTATTCAGTGTGGCCAGGTTGACGCTGTGCTAACACGGCACCCAGGCCTACACCGCTTGCGTCGGTGTGGACCTCGGTTCGTGCTTCAGGGTCAAAATGGCGAAGGATGGGTGGCGTCGTGAGAAGACGGCGTAAGGTGGTGAAGGCGTCGTCGCAGGCAGGGGATCATGATGTGATATCTTTAGTGCCGCCTAGGAGCTGAGTGGGAGGCGATATAATCGAGGCAAAGCTTTGAACGAATCATCGGAAATAGGAACATAACCCGGTGAAACTGCCGAGTTCCTTGATGGTAGTGGGTTTATGGAATGCGGTGACGGCTCGTAGTTTCTCAGAATCCGGGAGGATTCCGTCTTTGGAGATGACGTGGCCTAGAATTGCGAGCTGACGGACGGCAAATCGACATTTCTTAAGGTTGAGTTGCAAACTGGCGTTGCTCAAGCATGTGAGTACTTCTTCAAGACAGCGCAAGTGCGTTGCGAAATCTGGGGCAAACACCACAATTTCGTCAAGGTAGCACAGACAGGTCTTCCATTTGAGGCCATGCAAAACGTTATCCATCATTCTTTCGAATGTAGCAGGCGCGTTGCAAAGTCTGAAGGGCATGACGGTAAATTCATACAAGCCGTCTGGTGTAACAAAAGCGGTTTTTAGGCGATCAGCCTCTGCCATCGGGACCTGCCAGGAGCCGAATCGCAAGTCTAACGAAGAGAAGAACTCAGCTCCTTGTAAACAATCCAAAGCATCATCGATGCATGGTAGTGGGTAGACGTCTTTCAGCGTGATCTTGTTCAATCGCCGAAAATCGACACAGAAGCGGATGTAACAGTCTTTCTTTGCGATGAATACCACGAGAGAGGCCCACGGGCTTTGCGAAGGCTGAATCACGCCCCGATGGAGCATGTCGTCGACCTGTTCTTGAATGACCCGACGTTCCGTGGTGGACACGCGACATGGTCTTTGTCTCAGGGGTGTGTGTGAGCCAGTGTCGATCTGGTGCGTGACGGTCAACGCGCGGCTGAGGGTTGTTTGTGAAACATCGAAAGAACGGCGGAAGTGCTGAAGTAGGGTGAGGAGCTGAGACCGCTGGGAAGGTGTCAGGTCTTCGGCGACGAATGGGTTGAATACATCTTTTGATGCTGAGTCAGGTACGGAGAGGACACTCACTTCACTGACAGCTGCAGAAGACACCTCGTCGGCGACGGACACAATTCGCACAGAGCCGACTGGCTCAACGTATCCAAGGCATTCGCAGCTTAGTAGTGATAGTGGTGATGAAAGATGATTATAAATAGGCATTGCACTGGAACCAGCAGTGAGGTCAAGAGCAGCAAAGGGCGAAGGAAGCGCTTTACGGGTAAGAAAGTTCTGAGAGGGCGTGAAGAGGACAGTGCCGTAGGATATAGTGCTGCATGAGACTGGTATGAATGCTGATGAGCATGGCGGAATACGAGTGTCTTCCTTCATGACAAGTTTAGCTGAAGACTGGGCATCGACGGAGGCGAGGTCACCAAGGTGAGAAAGTTCAATCTCAGCCCGAGCGCAATTAATGATGGCATTGTGGCGCGAGAGAAAATCCCATCCTAGGATAATGGCGTGTGAGCACGATGAAAGGACGATGAACTCTATCGTGTATAAAACGTCCTGAATGAGCACATGGGCTGTGCAGGCGGCGGTCGGGTGGACGGGCTGAGCACTGGCTGTACGAAGCGACAATCCTGACAATGGCGTCGTGACTTTACGAAGCGAGCGGCAAAATCCGGCATCCATCACTGAAAGAGCGGCACCAGTATCGACAAGAGCGACAAGAGGTGAAGGACGAGGGCTTCGGTATGTCGACACTTGCGTAGTTCTTGCCTCGCGAACTGCGTCGTCTAGTTTCCCTTTTCGTTAGATATTGGCCGTCGACGCATCGAGAACAGTGGGGAGGGTGAGTGTGTCACAAAATAGTGCCTATTTCGAAGTAAAACCCGGCGTCG
The DNA here is from genome assembly GCA_013339685.2 of Hyalomma asiaticum. Classification (NCBI taxonomy): domain Eukaryota; kingdom Metazoa; phylum Arthropoda; class Arachnida; order Ixodida; family Ixodidae; genus Hyalomma; species Hyalomma asiaticum. The sequence continues at coordinate 264,681,613 of CM023481.1, forward strand.
AAAGGCTAAAACAACAACAAGAAAAGCGGCGCCCGGAGGAGGTGCCCAAAGTCACGCAGTGTCTACAAAAAGCGAGAATATTGTGGAAGCTTTCTTATCGCGGCGAGCGCGCGCGGGGGACAGACGTAAGGAGAGAGGGGAGGCGGAGAGTACACACCGACGCTCCTCGCGCAGTGAGAGGGAGAAAGAGGTGCCTCCCCCAACGAAGAAGGTCCGAGAATGGGCGAGAAGGTTCCCAACTGTGTGCGTGCTTTGAGTCACGTGGGCCCGCGAACATTCTAGAGCGCCCTCCCAGGGCTATATAAGCAGTCAGGCACGGACCGCGAGGGGGAGTAGAAAAGTTGCAAGTAAAAAGAAGCAAGAAGTCGTGCGTGACTCAGTCGCCAGCTGACAAGCCACCTGCAAGCTTCGAACTGAGAAGACGTCGAGTGTCTTGGTGAATAGGACTCTTGTGTTTTGTTCTTTGTTGCAGTGCATGAGCTTGTTCGTGTTGGTTGGCCTTGTGTAACTTTGCGACCCATCTGTGTTTGAGTTTGTAAAAGCCGTGTTTGTGTACGTTTTGTGTAACTGCCTACTTGATGAGAATATATTTGTTTTGTTTGATCACCCTTGGCTCTGACTCGGTCTTTTGAACCACTGCTGGCGTTTTGCTAGTGTGCTGAAGGGGACCAAAAATCTTATTGTCCAAGCTTTCGTGGGATATCTTTCGGGGAACCTAAGCCTTGGTTCTTGGAATTATTTCCGGCGATCGCGTCCCGTACACCATAGCACGGGTTTGGTGACAGAGTGGAGGTCTTCAAAGCGAGGGCGGTGATCATTCTGGGAGCGAGACGGCGGTGGCTTGCAGGGTCCATAATGCGCACTTACATCGCGCGGCCAATAAGGCGCTCGTCGGTCCTCATCAAATGGCTGCACCTGGCGGGGGCAGCGCCTTGCGACGTGTTCAGGATACCTACGTGCAAAGCATATAGATGGTTGTCCGGTGTACGCCACGGGTTAGCGATGGCAGGGGTGACCCAGGAGACGGGAGGAGGAGGACTGTGCACAGGCTGCTGGAAACGCCGTACGGGCACACTGCGGGGCACAGTGCGGGGCGCCATTGCAGCAACCGTAGCATACGTAACCGGTGCAGCCACGACATCCTACAGGCGGATGCCCTGCTGGCGGACATCCTGCTGGTGCACAGCCGGCAGCACCTCAGCGACCTCCTCTTGGATCGCGTTACAGAGAGGAGACGGCAAAGGCCTGGTAGACTCCTGGGTGAAGGGGACCAGGGAGAGCTGTCGCGCAACTTCCTCGCGGACAAAGGCCTTGATCTGTGTGATCAACGATGCCTGTTCGGGGTCGTTGGTCAGGCTGCAGAGTGACGCAGCATTCAGTGTGGGAAGTCGCCTTGTCAGAGCTCGCTGCTTGCGCAACTCGTCATGGCTCTGGCACAAGCTAATTACATCGGCAACAGATCGTGGGTCCTTCGCCAGTAGCATCTGAAACACGTCATCATCAATGCCTTTCATGACGTGTTTGATCTTTTCACTTTCCGGCATGGCAGCATTCACGTGTCTGCACATATCGACGTCTTCTATATAGCTGGTGAACGTTTCACCCGTGTCTTGTGCACGTGTACACAAACGCTGCTCAGCTCGGAGCTTTCTGATGGCGGGCCGATCGAACCCTTCCGTTATTGCCCATTTGAAAGCTGGCCACGTTTGGATATCAGCCTCATGATTTCTGAACCCAAGGCTGGCCACGCCAGCGAGATAGAACGATACGTTGGTAAGCTTGTCCGAGTCATTCCATTTTTTGTTAGCGCTCACCCGTTCATAGGACGAAAGCCACACTTCAACGTCGTTGTCGTAGGCTCCGCTGAAGATGGGAGACTCCCTCTGGTGAACAGTGCCAGATCACAGGACGGGCGGCGACGGGAGAGTCTGCTGGTTGGCGTCTGGCGTGGCAGGGGGTAGCATCTGAGAACGGAGTTCCAGGATGGTAGAGTAGAATGGTACCCAGCCTGGCTTTGCCAAATATCAAGGAGATTTATTGAAACTGTTCAAGCAGCTGCTGGTTGAGAGATCTGCCAAGTGCGGTCTCTGAGCTTGAGCCCCTGCTGCACCGCACGATGCTGCTGCCTCTGCGGCGGTGCTCTTCTTCATTACAATATTCAGATCTCACGTTATTGCAATGCTATTGACAATTTGCAGTGAGTGACGAGTGAGTCTCGTGCAACGTTCTGAACAAGGATTATAGTTTGTGCAACACAGTTCCAAGCAGCCAATGAGTATTCAAGGAATCTACACACTGGATATGAAACAAACGTTAAAAAAATAGTGTTAAAAAAAGTTGTGAGCAACCCAGGACTCTAAAATATGCATTCCTAGTATACTTACAAGTCTACCAGTTTAGAACCTTTGTGGGTGTCTGAAAACGAGAATGCACTTACTGCCTGCGCTGGTGAAAGTGCTCACCAGCTTCTGCAACCTTATGCTGTCTCCAATGTCTTGATGAATGTGAGCCGGTGCCATGCAGCTTAGGCATGTTTCGCCCATCGCGCCCCGCATCCATGTCCTTTATCTTTGAGCGCACTGAACGGTACATACTTGTAGGTATGTGTTCAGGTCCTTAAGCACCGAGAACACTCTCAAAAAATGATTTCCAGCACGAGGCGGGTGTTTTCTGATTCCATGGAGTGCAGGATACCACCAATTTTGCAGATTGCTTGGCCAGTGCATCTTTCATCATTTCTTCTAGGGCGTGGGGTGGGGGTGTGGTCTCCCACGCTCGAGGAACAAAGGGTGCAGTTCACCGCAGTGCTAACCAACAAAAAGGGTATTTATTTGCACCTCCTACATATAGTAAGCATGCTAGCCGAGTTATACAAAGAGGCATGCTAATGTAACACCACGCAGAATCGATGATGCTCTACTCACCGCAACAGGATACCGTCACGCTCGACAACAACCGGCATCCAAACGCCCACAAAGGGCACAGAATATAGGCAGCCGTGAGGAGACTAGCCCTGCTGGGGCCCTCTCTGCTCGCTACGTGCGAGCAGCTGAACAATCTGAGCCCACCGTCCCGGACAGTGTTGGAATGCCCAATGCCAAGCCACAGTACCAGACAGCCCGGCACCCGTGGCCCGCAGCCACTCGGCTCCCTGAGCCACGACTCCCAGACAAAGAGATGGAAGAAACTATTTACAAGGAAAATTGGACCACCCACAAGGTTTCCGTACTCACTCACTTCGGGCTCGCCTACTATCCAGGGGCACTAAGCCTAGTTCTCCCAGGATGCAGACCATGTGGCTTTCGTGACGACGATTTTCCAAAAGTGCAAGTAGCATACTGACAAGTTCGAACACACTACAGCATCCATTCACCTTGCTCTCAAGAAAGCACGCTGCCGACGGCAGCAATCAAAATCCACGCTGGGTGCAGTCTCGTCCGGTTCAAAGAAAGGTCACCTTGAACCGAGAAAAACTGTCGTCCGATGTTCCAAGAGCTCTACGTTGGGAAGTCAGATGTGGGGTGTCTCCCACGCTCAAGGAACAAAGGATGCAGTACACCGCAGTGCAAACCAACAAAAAGGCCATTTATTTGCACCTCCCACGTATAGTATGCATACTAGCTGAATTATACAAACAGGCATGCTAATGTAACACACCACGTGGAATCGATGATGTTTGACTCACTGCAACAGGATACCGAGCGAGTAGCGTCCGCCGATGCCAGAACACTGAGCCTGTGTTGCTCGTGAGGTATGTCTCACAGACACAGGTGCAATCGGAGAATGGGAAGGGCGTCCGCGGCATCGTCCCACGCGACTGTGTCCCAAGCCCAAGAGAGCGAGGATCGTTCCCTGTCCATGGTCCCGCGTTTCTTTGCCGCCAGGTAGCACTACCGCGGGAACACCTGCGCCATCACCAGCGCAGCGGTGCGCATGACGATGACGTCATGGCTTGGGTAGCCACCTTAGAGGAGCTTCAAGGAAACGCGAGGGCCATGCGATAAAAGCTCTTTAGGGAATGTCAACATTCCCGCAAAAGAAGCAATTACGGCCTCTTGCTCATCTAGCGTAAAAGATGTTGCTGGCCTTCTGCATAAGAGGTGCGGTGGGCACAGGGGTTTGATGTTCATGCTCAACTTTCTTCTTTTTGCAAAAGGTCTGCTTAAATTTCCCTCAACGTGATGAGAGCGCACCCAATTCTCTAACAGCCATGAGAGCTTCTCTGAAGTTCTGGACAGCAGTTAGAGACGTCACCAGCTATAGGATTCGAACTGTGAGCTCCACAATGGAAGTAAATGACAAGTGGGTTTAGTGATCTTATAATGGCTTGACAGCCATTGAACTCCTCACTCATGTTGGCAGCCCCATCGTAAGTCTGCACTCGTTAACCATAGAACGAGAGCCTAACCGTAGTCAGGAAATCCATCACAGCTTCCACAATAGTAGCTCCCTTTGTATTTGGGAGGGTCACTATTGTGAGCCGGTCGTAAAAGTATTATCATAATCCTCTTAAAATAGATGTTTGTTGTTACATTGCACTTGTTTCTTTCATTGTATTGGAGAGCTGCAACTCTGAGGTGCATATAAATGGCACAAGTTGAAATTAAATTTGAAGTAGGTCAAAACGGAAGATTTTGCATGTTCGAATGCAAGGAGGCATCTTCCCCCCACGATTTACGCCACTGCGCAACAGCAAATTTCTTTGTTTCCCCTGTGGATTTCGTTATTCAGGGGTTCAGCTGTACTACTTTTCACTGCCTTGACTGCTAACGTAAACTATATTAGCCGTGGAAGCTTTGTAAAACTGCCAGCGCTTCATGTGATGCATGTTTGAAAGGCACTGTGTAGTACTAGGTTGTGGATGCCTTGTGTTTTGCTTACAGGATGCGACATGATATTGTTCTTTTTTTTGCCCATCTTTAAAGGTTTTTGAAGGCAACAGACCCACGAACTCTATTGTTGTTGATAAGATAACGCCATTCAACCTAGGAATGCTCATTGGTAGGTACATCAGCACATCAAACAGTACCTTTGTCCAGCTTCTTTGAATACTTTATAGGAGGTTAACTTTTTCTTATTTTGCAGCTATGTATGAGCATAAAATCTTCACTCAAGGCATCATATGGGACATCAACTCATTTGATCAGTGGGGGTACGTCTTTCTTTGCACCAGAATGTTTTGCTGTTACGTGCACACATGCATGCATTTGCGGAAATGCAAAACAAGATTAAGCATTTCATACGATCTTGTTTTCAGTGTTGAACTCGGCAAGCAACTGGCCAAAGCCATCGAGCCAGAATTGAGAGGCAAGAATGAAGTGTCTACTCATGATTCATCGACAAATGGCTTGATCAACTTCATTAAGTCCTTCAACTAGTAGTTTTTCTTCACGGCTTGGTGGTGTTAAATATACTTAACAAATCAAAGCGGAGTTTTGCACTCAGCAGCATCTAACTTACATTAAATGTAGTAATCTGGAAACTGTGGGGGACACATCAATGCGATTAGTGCAGCAAACATGTTCCAAGTGTTTCTATAAAACGTCATGTAAAAGAAATAAATGTATATTTGAGAAATAGCGGATATAATACATGAAGAATGCTGTGGCTAGTTTTGATAAATTTCTGGTTCTGCAACATTTTTAGTGAAGTGCTGCTGGTGTGCATATATCATAAATGCAAATAATGTTTAGTGAGACGTTCGGTGAATGCTGCTTAAGTGTTACTGCTCCAGTAGGGAGCAGCTGTGTAACTTTAATAAAATAATTGCTCAGTGTGTTTTATCTGTGTTTTGAGCATCTGCTCACTATAGCATTATGTTTTGCAATATATCTGATCCTGGTAAAGGGGATATACAACCTTGTGTGCATCAATTGTGGTGTATATTCTGCTAGTATCTTCCCTAGATTTATTACATGGTTGTAAGAGTTCATAGGTACATCTGTGTTGTACCCCTGTGATGTATTTATGAAAAATAAACGTCATGTTAGCCAACCTGTCTTGGATAAATTGGTGAAGTAGATAAGGGAGTGAAAGAAATGTTAGGACCGCAGCACGTTTGTACCGGAATGCATTGTGAATGCACATGAATGAGGCCTGTTTGCAACGATTCTCTCCTTTAATTTTTTCATGAGAAGGCTTCAACAGTGTCACCTGATGCCTTCACCTAGTTTTATTCCTTCCTCCGTGCGTGGGAGCATGGTAGAGAGGACTCCAACTTATCACCAAGAGCTCGGCGAACAGTACTGATATCGACATGGCGAGAGCACATTGGTGACTCTTTTGCTTTTGCAATGCTGAAATTTTAAATATAAATGAATGAATGTGCCCTTTATTGAGAGAAAAGGATGGCTCCAGGCTGCTGTTGGGTTGAGGTGAGTTTAAGCAAAAGCTTCTAGATCTTGGTATCAGTATAGCCTCCATATTCCCGTAAAAGGCAGAATACATGCTCCATAGTAGTACAGTTATGAAAAAAATAATTCCTTGTAATTCCGATGTTTTCTCTGCAATGATGACTGTTCGTCTATTCGGAAAAATTTGGTATTTCGAATGTCCATTATCCACTTCGAGCACGCAATCAAATAAAACGCTATTTGATTTGTTACTTGAAATTTTCGAATATTTGCACACCCATAATAAACATGTATATAAACGTTCAGCATACTCACAGTGGTTAATGAGTTTGATCTTTGCAAATATGACTGGGTACAGTCATTTTTTTATACCTTTGACGTATAGAACAGACTATCTTCTCCCACATTGTCTCCTCCCATACTTTTGTAATGATATTTAGGTGCTGTTTTAGAGCTGAAAAGCTATCATGTAGTTAACAAGCTTTTGCTTTCATGTTCAACCAATCTATGCACTGTGGCCCAATAGAGTTGTATGTATGACGTAGCATTTTGTTAAGCAAGCAGAGGTGCAGAAGTACTATTGGCATTAACCCACACAGACATTTGGTGTACTTCGAATGAAATAAATATTGCTGGGACACTAATAGATGTCACAATACAGCAAAGTGTATGCAGTCTTGAGCAGAGTGGTTCAAACCTGGCAGTGGGCCATCTCTTGAGGTGATCAGACTGACGTGTATGTCTCTTCAGCAGTACAGCAATCAGTAATACTTGCTGTTAAGGCCAAGTAAAATGCCTGCGAAAGTCAAACTATATAGTGACTAAGAGTTTTACTAAAGTAATGATTATACTCTGCCTTAAAATTAAATATACTCAAGCTTTTATTATAATTTATAAAGATGCACGTGCCAAAACCAGGTATAATTATGAGGCATGATGTACTAGTGGGGGCTCTGGAATAATTCTGATCGCACGGGTTCTCTAACATGCACCTAAAGCTAAGTACATGGGATGCTCTTGCATTTTGCCCTTGTTGAAATGGAGCATCTGGCTGGGAATCAAACCTGCATTCTCGAGCTTATGACAGCAATACCTTACCTGCTTAGGTGCCGCTGCAGATAGGCTTTTATTGTGCGTCAATTAGTAAACTAACCATAACCTGTGAACTATGAAACGTCTATCTACCTGAACTAATATGGTTACAGAATGTCCTTACAGATAGCAACTGCACTGACTGCTTTTATGAAGTCTTCACAGCTTTTACAATACTTCTTGGATGGATATAGGTAATTGCAATAATAGGTGCTGAGGGAAAGGTGTCAATGTAACCTGCGAACACCACGTTTAACGTGGCAAAGGTAGAGGACCTACTACTAAAGAGGAACTGAATAAAATGCTTCTTTTAATGTACAGAAGGAGGAAATTCATATGGTTAGGTTGATAATTGTGTAGTTATCCTGTACAGTACTGAAGAAGGAATCAGTCGAGTAGTGAAGTGGATGTACTGCATGACATGTTCTGTATTTTAATTTAATCTGATATTATGTATATTTTTTGTTTCTTGCTTGCTGCCCACAGTGTTGCATTATGCATACATTTTAGCCAGAACATTGCCTTCTCAATGTGTTGTTTTCCCTGTGCATAGAATTTGTTTTCAACTTTTTCATGGGAGAGAATACAAGTAATTTGTAATATCTACCAATGGCCTTTCCCCTTAAAGTGTAAACACATGTTGCTTTTACTACAGATTTCAATTTCCTAGTAGCAAACACTTCTTTAATGTGTGTTACCAAAATGTAACAAAATGCTAGTTAACATCATTAAGGAGTAATTCCTTTTTTTTTTTCATTTGTACTGAATGAAATTAATGTAATGGTTGTCGTGACACCATGTGCGCTTTACATTGAGATTAAGCACTGAAGACATTCTAAAGGAGTATAGCATGGCTCCTAGAGGGCATAGAATATGTACTTTCGTTTCATCATAGTGTGGGTAGTTGATACTTTGACACTTGTTGTACACCTCAATTCAAACAACTTGTTACTGCATATGGAATGATAGGCCATCTCAAAAAGTGTCTGTTGTGAAGACACTGACCAGTCAGGATCATTCATCCATCAGAACAGACAGATTATTTATGTTACTGTTTGTTTTCATAATGCACAAAACAATGAGAAACGTGTGACAAGTGCCATCTACTATGATTATTTGTTGAGAACAAATTTTAACCATGTCTGCTACTAATATGTTGGCACACAGTTCTTACCACAATATTTTTAATGTGATTGAACTAGCTCAGCAAAGAAGGGACAAACAGTGCTGGATTTTTTGACGACACACAAAGGAAGACTAGATAACGAGTCTTGCTTTGTGTGTCATCAAAAAGTTCAGCGCTGTTTGTCCCTTCTTTGCAACCATGAACCAACTAGCCCAACCTCACCCCTAACCGGTGCAGCAACATATCCTTTTGTCTTATTGCTGCCAACATGGCCTTTTAATGATGACAATTTTTAGCACTAAAACAGCAACCAATGCTCAGTGTAGCAGTCGGTTCTTACACGTGAAGTGTGTTGCGTTGGCGATTGTGGTTTTCAAGGATCATGTTACCATTGTGTCAAATCACACAATCCATACTCCTTGCACGTCCATCCAAAATGGAGGATGTCTCCTTTCTATTTTGTGCAGCGTATTTTGTCACCGTTTGATGAGTGAGTGGAGTTGCGGTACTGCCTACCCTCTCCATTAAAGACTTTCTCATATGCACACAATTAAATATGCATATTTACCAAAGGTGGGCTGAGGCCAAGAGGGGCAAGGGGGAACTTGCCCTTCCAAAGTGGTCAATGTTGGTGATACACTGGCAAATCCAACAACTGAGGCAATGTTTTCTTTCAAACTAGCACTCACTCCAATATTTGAGTAACTTACGTTTTGCCAACGACATAGTACTCTAGCAATGGTGGCGATGAACTGCAGATGATGATTGAAGATTGAAGACTTAAGATGAGAAAGTGCTAAGGTAGGATTAAGGATGAACATGCAACAAACAAAGGCAATGCTAAGTGGCACAGCAAAAAAAGTGTGTTTTCACGATTGAAAACCAGACACAAGAAGTCGTACAAGAATACTCTTATCTAGAACAGCTACTGACAGGGGAACCCACCCATGTAAAAGAAATCCACCGTAGGATAAACATGGGATGGCATCCATACGGGAGACATTCCAACTTGCGATTGGATACCTAGCGTATATAATTTATATAACTACTGTATTTTGCCAGTACTGACATACGGGGCAGAAACTTGGAGAATTACAAAGAGGCTCGAGAGGAAGTTAACCACACAGTGGGCAATGGAGCAAAAAATGATAGGCATTACATTAAGAGATAGGAGGGCAGCCGAGCGGGTCAGGAAACAGACAGGGACGCCAACATAATAATGATGTTAAAATGAGAAAATGGACATTGGCAGGCCATGTGATCATGTGATGAGAAAGAAGGCTAGATAACCGTTGGACAGTTAGAATGATGAAATGGATACCAAGAGAGGGTAAGCATGGCCTTGGACAACAGAGAGTAAGATGGGGCGACGAAATTAAGAAATTTGCAGGCATCAAACAGAATATGCTCACACAGGATGGGAAAGGATGGAAAGCTTTGGGAGAAGCCTTCGTCCTGCAGTGGATATAGGCTGCTGATGATGATAAATTAATGGATGTTTGTTAAGTATCTTGTGCTTGAATTAAAGCAAAGTTCCCTACCTCGCTGCATGGTATGTTCTTTTGGTGTGGGCCAACTGCAATATCTTTGTGCCCTGCATGCCTCTGCATTGCAGAGAAGGCTACCTCTCCAGGTTCAAGGAAGATTTTAAGATAACCTGGAGTGGAAGCTGTAGCAATGTCATAACAGCAGAGGTGACGCTAGCAGCTGCCCCTAGTCTGCTGCAGGAACAATAGTCTTGGCAGGTGGTGCTTGCTGAGAGGTCAAATTCTCTTGATCTTTTAATGTAAAGGCTAGCCCTTCCACGGTGGTCAAATGGCTATAGCAGTCGGCTGCTAATCCGAAGGTTGTGGGAACAAATTCTGGCTGCGGCAGCTGCATTTTGATGCTTCTTTAACGTGCATCAGCGTTGCACAGTACACAAGCCTCAACATTTTGGTGGAGGCGAAATGTTGAGGCTTGTGTACTGTGTGATGTTGGTGAATGTTAAAAGAACCCCAGGTGGTTGAAATTTATGGAGCCCTCCACTACGCAGTCTCTCATAATCAAATTGTGATTTCGGGACTTAAAACCCCAGAAATTATTATTGTTAATGTAAAGGCTAGTCAAATTATTAAATAAGAGATCATTGTTTTTGTTGAAAGTAATGCATCCAGGTGAGTATGAATGACATGATCTCCAATAATATTTACCGAGAGTTCGAGGCTTCTTAAGAAAACCAGCCACATGTGGAGCAGTATTTGTACGCGTAAAAAGTGGGCATCAAACTTCTAGGGAGTGTTGGGAAAGTGCCGAGTGTTCTTGCACTGTGAGCTGAAGTTCCATCTGTCCCTGGCAAAAGGCAAAGAAGGCCCTGCATCACTTCCAGGGCATAGCTTTGACCGGAGCATTTCTTTCAATCCTGGTGCACGTCTTGTCAAAGCAAGTTTGAGCTTGTGAAACTTGCATGCGCTTATTTACCAGAGATGTGAAGATGGCACATGCCCTCTTCCGTTTTCATTTCTGAACATGGCATTTGTTAGCTGCATGCATAGATATGAGCGTACTGGAAAGTTTTGCGAAATCTGGTATGGTCGGGGTTCACCTTTGGAGATCTGTACAAAAGTGAAAGAAATGTTTAATAAATACTATGGCATAGCGTGGGTGCCCTCGCAAATGAAAGAAGTTTGAGTTGCTCGTTTTATTTCAAGTCACTGCGACAGTCGTATAAACAATGAAATGCAAAGATGGAAATATCTTTGTTTACACACCATACTCCAGTTGATGTATTATACATTTGATACAGCATTCAGGGTTGATCTCTATGCTATACTCAAATACAATATGGAAATTTCCCTGCTCAAACACATCTATATTCTCCTAATTTTCCTAATGTAAACATGTGCTCTAAAGTGCATATGTAAATTGACCTAATTGGTGAATTTCTTAGGTTTCCTTGCGAAGGCTTGTCTTGACAGATCATCATTTAAACCGTGGTGACATCGCTAAATTTGTGTGTATGTGTGTTTCTTATGACAATCCTGATCTTTTTATAAAAGCGCTATGACAATAAGGCACCTGTTGTCTTCATAGGTGAGCAACACATTGAGGTAGAAATACTTTGCACTATTTAAGTTACATTGAAAAGGTTTATTAACAGGAACTAGTTAGTTTGGTACTGTTAGTATGAAAAAAATGTAGGGCATTGCAATACAGTTGAACCCCCTTATAACAATACTGGTTTTAGCAATATATCAGTTATAGCAATGATGAGCTGCTACACCATCAACTTTTCTGTGTTTTCTATGGTGCACTAACCCTCTTACAATGTTCCTATGTACCATTATTGGTTATAATAATGAAGTCTGGCTCCTGTGTGTGCCCTGTGTTGGTGACAACAGGTTATGGAATGTGAAATATTTGTATAGAAACTCTGGCAGCTGCGCACTTGCTGTTCCCCCTTGCAAAAGGCTGCCCCACTGTCAAGCAATAGAAACCAGCCTTTCCTAATCTCCCTCCAGGGTCTCTATGTCCCTCTTCCATCCTTATACTCTCTCAAACATGAGCCCCACCCTGAAAAGAAAGTGACAAAGGACAGCAGTTCCAAAGGTGACCCTAAGGAACCTCAACTAGCTTTCCCAGAAAGGCTGCTGTCCCTTCTGGCCACTGAAGGGTGCGGATTAAAATAGCACTGCTGCAGGGAGGGATGGGCAGGGGGAACATGCTTTCATCGCAGCTTTGGGTTGGTTCAAGCTGTTGGTGTTGGCCATTGTTGTGCTCACTGTCAAGCTTTGAAGCATACAGTGTGTGGGCAAGGGATTTTAGCCATTCCTCCTCCTCCTCACCCACACGCACAGCAGCTCTGGGGTCTCGTTATTTATCTTTATTTTTATGTAACCCTGTTATAACAATTGTTAGTTATAATTTCCATGGCACTTCAATATTGTTATAGGTGGATTCCACTGTGCATGATATACTCATTTTCTGAAACCAAAAAAGTTACACATAATTTGAGATGTACACCAAGACAGTCCTTGTTGGGAAATCAGTGAGTTATCTCGGTTGCCTTGGCAGATTATCTTTGCATGTGATGTTGGTACTTATTAGTTATTTTGTGCTGTGCATAAGAAAAGTGCACTTTCCACCTTTTCTTTAACTGAACAGCAAAAACTTCAGGAGCATTGATTGCAGTATTTCTTGCACATAGCATAACAGGGGGCAGATTTTGTCCCTGCTTATACTTGTGTCACATATGGAAGGAATAAGTGGTCCACTTGTTTATTCCAGTGTTGCAATTTTTCCTGGCTACATTGTTGCCATGTGCCTTCATTCAAATTTTGTCACTGTTCCATCAAGCAGTGTTTCATATGATATCATAGAGCAGCCACCTTTTTTATGCTGCTAGTGCTCAGTTTTGATATAACCTAATTTGGCCTTGAAATTTGATGAAGATCTCAAGCTATGTGCGTTTCTTTAGCTCTAAAATATGAGTGTGCCATAAATCTGGACATCTTTTCATATAAACAGCTGCCATCGAGTTGATAATAAAGCTAATTAATTATTTTTGTTAATTAGTATTTTCAAACTAAATTCAGCAGTGGTAAAGTATTTCCACCCAGAGTAATGCTTGTGTGGAAATATGATAGGTACGTACTTGTATTAGCAATAAAATATCTATCTAAGGAAACACCTTGTCTGTACATGTAGACATGGACACATGCACATATGACAGATGGAGGAGGTTTACTAGTGAGCTAATGAACTAGCTGATATGCCACTGTGTGGTTAACTTGTTATTAAAGTGCCTCTTGGTTGCAAACCTTGCAGCAACGTAACTGATGTGATATGCCTTGTCTACAGCCTTTCTGCAGCTTCGGTTCATCTTCTGGAATTCCCCAGTGATATATACATAGATGTCTAGACCATATCAATATTTCAGGCAAGTGAACATATGTACAAGGCATTCGATTGTTACTGTGATATTAATCCTTATCCAAGTATCCACTGAAAGCTGATCGGAGAAAGTGCTGGATTTTGAAAGTCTGTTGCCAGCAAAAAGCTAAGTATCAGCACTAGTACATCTGTGTTATATTGTGAACAGCTTTGGTAATCATTGATATATTTAAATTTATGCCCACTGAAGAATGAATACCTCTCCCAATATCGTTCAGCTACTTTTGTATCTGTAAATTTCCTCTTTTCATCGCACCACATAACACTGCACTGTCTGCAGCTGCACTTCCCCCTCTGTTGGCACCGATTCAGTTACTCTAGTAGACCATGGCTTACCTGCTCTATGCATTACACATGGTCGACCCAGCTTGATTTGTTCCTCTTGATAGGGAAGTTCAATATCATGCCATTGCACATCTCAGAGGACCTCTGTGTATGCTTAGCCCCACACCCTCTGCATGTTCTTTTGTGAACCGCTTTGGGTGCTTTTGTGTGCTTGATCATTATCATTACCCTAACCCAAGAATGTAAAATATCATCATCATCACCAGCCTATTTTAAGTCCACTGCAGGACGAAGGCCTCTCCCAATGATAATACAAAATCTATAACTTCCTAATGTCTACCACTGCGAGATGTCAGTGCACGTATCTAAAGAACACCAGGTGGTCAAAATTTCCAGACTTCCACTACGGCGTCTCTCATAATCAGAGATGGTTTTGGGACGTTAAACCCCACAAAACAACATATCCTAATGTCTACCAGAATACAGGTTGGTCCAGTCTGCTCCACAATCTACATCACTGTCTTCCTGTTTGTCATTGTTACACATATAATTTTTATTTTCATTGCATTTTTATGCATTCATTAGGTTCTTAAAGGTAAACTCCATGATCTTTGGAGCTGTTACACTACTGCCATTTGCTAATGGTGTTCGCAATCCTGTAACAGGTAAGGTGGTTCAGTTTGCTTAGAAACACATCAGTAATATTAAGTAACCAAAAAAATGATTTCTTGAAATCAATATTGAAATGGGTAGCTGCTTTGAGCAATCTGTAGTGAAGTCAGAGCCTTCCCCTTTATAGTTTAATGTAAACACAGCACATATGGTGCCAGCACCAGAAAAGAAACTGTCAGTGTCAGTCAACAGTATATCCAACTGCATGAGACTTTTAATACTTTACAGTGGCAATTTTAATTATATGAAAGCTGAAGGATTGCTGCTATCTTTTTAACACCTGCTCAGGACGAATGTCATAAAGAAAGAGTGGCATTCAAAGGCACCTTCATTTTTCGCGTAATTGTGGCAGAGTGCAACACATAGAAATACTGTGTGTCCTGGCTTCCGCAGAAGTTTGTCATCACCCTGTATACCCGACCCTTTACTTATCTCGGGCTCTAATGCCATTGTAAAATTTTCAATTGATATTTGCCCAAATACTATTTAGCAGTCAGCATTGATGTAGAGGATCTGTTCTATTTTCTGCGCAACCTCCTCACATATCTCAGGGATGGTATTGCTATTGATAATGATGAGCTTGCCTTAAGATTGCAAGACATTATCACTTCTGAGGCTCTGCTTTGTTTATATATATATAGGTTCCATATGCATTTGTTAAATGTCACTTGAAAAAGGCAGAAATATGCTTTGGC
The DNA here is from genome assembly GCA_013339685.2 of Hyalomma asiaticum. NCBI lineage: Eukaryota > Metazoa > Arthropoda > Arachnida > Ixodida > Ixodidae > Hyalomma > Hyalomma asiaticum. The sequence continues at coordinate 264,696,768 of CM023481.1, forward strand.
CATTGCATTTCGCCTATTTTGAGTGATCTATACCACAGTAAAGTGACCATGCCCTGGAACAAAGCATCCATAAGCTAGCAGTGGAAGTTTTTTGCTACGTGGATGATTTTTTAGGCGTTGAAATGAAATGTGCCAGGATCTCCTATTGGCTGAGATTATGTTTATGTTGGAAAAGAAAGGGCTCCTTCATACCTCAGTGCGTCAGTGAGGGCTGCATCCAGTTCCTTGACATGTTACTGATCTTCTCACCATGAGCTGTGTGTTTAAAGTATGTTGAAAATTGTTTTTCAGTTTAGTGCACTGTTAAGGAGGTAGACCCTCGCTATAATGTTCAGGTTTTAAGTTCTGCAACTAGTAAGTTGGGTATGCTTTCTGCCAACATTGACCATTGAATCACAAGTGAAAGGCTCAGAAAAACAGTTGCCATGTCATACACTTGAGCACTTATGTCCTATACTGCACTTCAGTCGCATATTGCCCCCGATTTGCCTGTGCTTGTGGGAATGTTTGGCGTACCGAGTGCAACATGTTGGTGCACCTGTGAGAGCACTACAGTTCCCTGGAAGTCTAGGCTAGATAACATTTGACACATCAATGCCATGACTGTGGGCACATTACCTAAATTGCGAGCACGTGCCAGCATCACAAGGGTAGATGCAACAGGAAATAGTTGAAACAACCCATATCAGCAGGCTTTTGGAAGCATGCATCATGCAGTCCTAAATTACCTTGCACTATAAAAAACCCATGTGTTTGTGTGTTTGATCACAGACCTTTTTATTCATACCGGTCCTTCATGTGCATGTTGTGTGACAGACGTCAGAGGATAGCACATGCTATGGCTGTATATCATGTGCTATCCTCTGACGCCTGACTGTATAGCACATGCTATACAGTCAGAACCCATCCTGTGGCTTTCCCACTAGGTGTTTTTTCTTGTACTGTCCTGCACATATGAACTCTATGAACTGATTTGATTGATTTGTGGGGTTTAACGTCCCAAAACCAGTTCTGATTATGAGAGACGCCGTAGTGGAGGTCTCCGGAAATTTTGACCACCTGGGGTTCTTTAACGTGCACTGACATCGCACAGCACACGGGCCTCAACATTTCGCCTCCATCGAAATGCAGCCGCCGCGGCCGGGATTCGATCCCGCGACCCTCGGATCAGCAGCCGAGTACCGTAGCCACTAGACCACCGTGGCGGGGCGAACTCTATGAACTAGTCTAGACCACTCGAGCATGCTGGTCTATATCATGTGTGCTACTGCACGCTCTTTAAATTTGCCAGACTAAATGTGAAGCTGAATACAGGAGAATTCCAATGAATGCGAGTCCATTCCATGTTCTCAAGCAGTGTATGCTTGATCCACTCGGCTTAAGTAATAGATGTAACTGAAACGCTTTGTTCCTTTTCATCAGAATCTGAAGGCATATGCTGTCAGGTGATAACCTGTGTGGCCATATTCTTGAGAAGTTTACTTAACTGATTTGCACTCAGTGTGCAGCTACTTCCGAGCACACTTCTACAGCATCTAACTCATTAACTTGCACTTATATATCCTTTGTGACGATGCACTCATTTGTAAAGGCAGCAAACATAAAAATAAAAACACTTGCTACTTACACATGCACCAACTATACCTCCCCTGGTACATGTAATTACATGAAGCTACTCGCACATCATCAAATACATCATGCTTAATACAACAAAAATGTTTTCCACTGGTGATTTCTTTTTCTCTTCCATGGACATCACTGTGTCATTAAAGACCGCCAAATTATAACAAACAGTTTGGTTCTGGATCAGTGTACTCCAGCGCCATTCCTGACCACCCTAAAACAGATTTGGCGCAGTGTGGCTTGTCCTCAGTTTTTTAAGAGGTGCCGGCAAATATTTGTAATATGAAACTCGCAAGTTATCATTTTCCATGGGGTACATTTGAACTCAAAAACTCATGAGGCATGCATGAACATGTTTGCTGATCTGTGCTCCAATCCTTTAAATGTTCTAACCCTTTCTGAGAATGTTTCTTTTCACACTCATTCCTTGAAATAATCTTGCTTCTGCCTAGCCATTGCTGCTTGCACGCTTGCAAATTCTTCCCCTTCATTATTGAAACAATGTGTACGACAGAACTGCCCTTAATTTTTACAGAGGATGTGTTTATTATCACTAAATTATTTTGATGCTTTCAGTACCATGTTGGTGCTGAAGGTTGGGCCTTTCAGCAGTCCATTTCTAACCTCTCTCATTAGAAGCATTGCTTTTAGAGACTGCACATATTATGGAGACAATGTCTGCATATATTAAAATCACTCATTCGGCCTTTGTGCAAGCAAAAACACATGAGCAGTAAGTGTACCAAAGGTTCCAAGGATTTGTTTATTCTTGATGCTTTATGTGCAGGCGACACACAACAGCAATTAGTTAACTGCATGCTGCTGATCAATTCGTTATGTATAGCGTAGATAACTTACAATTTTTCGAAAAGGATGTCAAACATTGTAAGCACTGTTCAGCCCTGTCGGCTATGGTGCCAAACTGGCCTGATGCACATGCTACATGCATGATATCGCGACTACATCGCATCATAACCACAAGACCATATCTCGCGCATGGTGGTAAAGTGAACATATCACAATTTAACATGGAAACGCATCGATGTATTACAATGGAGGATAAGGATAAAATGGGACCAGTAGTGGCGGCCACCACAGTGAAATTTTTGCGAGGCGCACAAGGTGTACAGATGCAGTGAACGAAAAGTTTGTGTGGGTGTCCCGAGGCTCACGCAGTTCCAGTTCTACACCATAGCATACTCCTTTTTAATAATTTGAGCACATTCCGCCATCAGGTCTTTGTAGTCGTCGTGTTCTTTCACCAAGCATACAATCAACATTCGCTTCTTTCCATTCGCGGTAGCCAAATCACGTCGAGATGGTGTCCAGATGTATGGCAGGCCCTTTTCTTCACAGACAGCGGGAATGTGACTGAATATGTCGATCGGTTGCACATCTCCCGCCAACACCACTAAGCCGGTTTCGCCCCTACGAATCTTCGATTGCACTAGTTTCAATCCGGCGAGAACACAGCCTTGGTGTTTCGTAGCCTTCTTAATTAGCTTGTACAACTTTTTTGTGAACTTCTTCGAGGCCATTGGCTTTGCAATGGGACTGACAAAAGCTAACTTTTCTTCGTAAGTCAGAGGCTCCATCTCACCATTTTCATGGGCACGTGCGGAGTCGTCCATGCTGTCTTCCACAGAGCGATGGACATTTACAGCATCATCTTCTTCTACTTTTATCTTCTTCGCTTTCTTCGTGACATTCCCAGTGGAGTGATCCTCGTCGTAGGTGTCGTCTGTTCGCTCTCTCTTGATTTTCGGCATGTTCAAGCACAGCACAGATCGGCTTCAAACACGTGTACGCCAAGCCTTGCACACGGCCTCCTCAACCACGTTGCCCTGAGCAATGTGAGAAAAAACAACGGCGGGCGTCGTCGCTCCACTACGCCGCTACTTCCACCACTAGCCCGCCACATGGGAGCTCATCAGACAATAAAATAACTGAGCATGCATGGTATATTATTAGCCCAATTAAGTCGCCAGTAATGTTTAAAAATACCAGCGAATTTAACTTTTGACGTTACTCAAGGAGTTGACGAAAAAATAAGCTTTTTTTAAGGCACTACGTTTTTATACGGATGTGCAAGGTACCGGATGGCGGTAGCGTATATTTCTTGAAGTTCATTGTTGACATCACCTGAACTAAAAACATTACCGCCCAAAACCATCAAAAACGTCATAGTAAATCAGAACAATCGAATAGCCGTATTATTCAAAACAAAATTTTACGTACTTCAGCTTGAGAAACACTGTCTTGTGATGTGTAAACGTGCGGTCATGAATAGCTGGCGCATGCACTTTTGCACGCGCGTCCGCACGCATGCGCCGTTGGAGGGGGCTTGCCTTTCTTGCCTTTCTGAACGGCGTGTGTATCGGTCGTGTCGCCTATCTGGTGCACTTCGGTGGGATCCCGCTGCAGAGTTCCCCCCCCTTTTTTTTAAACGCTCCCTCCCTCGCTCTTCTCGTAGCAATCAGAGTTCGAGAAGCACGGGGTGGGCATCTCTGTACGCACTGTGTGTTTGGTCCAGTGGATGGATCCTAGTATTGGCTGGTATCAGCCTGAACATCACGGGCCGGCGTTACGACTGTGGAACTCCATCTGGGAAACGCAGCAAGGCTTAGAAACGATGGATCTCAACAACTCGAATCTCCGTGCTCCTGACTATATTCCCATTAACAGTGCTGCAGGAAGCGTTACAGAGGTGAAGAAAGGCGTCAACGGACAGAACGAAGTGATAGGTGGTGCAGACAAGTTCTACAACCCCACGAAGCGGAAAAGGGAGAACCGTGCAAGCACTTACGCTCTCAATAGGAACCAGCACTTGATCAGTCAATATGGCGGCACACCGTGGAGAACTGAGCTGAAACACTTTCGTCCAGGAATCCTCGGGTAAGTGGACGCTTTTGAAGTAAAAACATAATGTTTACGTAAGGGTCATGCATTAGTTATGCGAAATAATTCGGCTCTCCTTAATGGCTTGCATTGCTGGTGCGCGCTGTGAATCACGTGATAACTCTATGGTGAGGCTTGTCGAAAAGCGGCTGTACGCACAGTTTAGGATTGCTGATGTTGTGTTTTTGCCGTCACTAGTTTCACTGCCGCCTCGTTCGTTACACGTGCTGAGGAGGTCGCATTCCACATATTTGTTGGCGCACGCTGTGTGTCTGTACCTGGCGCTCCTCGACTGAGGAAAAACACGTGCGATTCGACGAGCGCTTATGTATAGCCATCAGCTAGCCCTGTCAGCGCCCAAGCACATACGTCTGAAAACAAGCATTACTGTTTTTTTTTTTTCACTTATGCGTGCCTGTGCGTTGTGTGGAGGCGAGGGGCATTAACAGTTTGCATAGTCAGGGTTCTCATTTTTTACGAGCCACACCTTGGGTGACCCCCAGGCCTTTACTTCGATCAGTCATCGCTTCTACCTGCCAGCCACGCGGCTGTGTTTTAGTGTGTTCATTAAGGCCTAAATCTGTGTGCGCCAGTGTAGATGGAAAAAAAAAATGGTACATTGCCCGACGGATGTTCACTGGCTACGCGTTTATAATTTGTTTGTCCTGCCGCTGTGACTTTATTTCAACGCTTCACATGCACCTTCGTGTTTTACATTGATGATGTTTTTGATTGTCTGTTGCCAAATAGTCTATGCCAAAGTTTAAGCATGAGATTGCTCGCCGTAGCGAGAACGCGACGCATATCAAAGCGCGTTGGTTTTCATGCACCGGTATCATTGATCGACTAATGTGCTGATTTTTGAAACGGAATGTCGTCCAAAAGTGCCTTAAGTGTGTATTGAAGCGAAACATCGCAGATATTGAACACACTCAAGCTTGTGTTCAATGTCTGTTGCAAATTAGTGATAACCTAAGGTAGATTAGACTTATTTGAAAACGTACCTCAGGAGTGTCGTGTGATAGCTTCACCCAGGATTTAGCGCAACTTAATGATGTTAATGGAAATTGCTATATTTAGTTACATTACCACAGTGCTTTTTTGTGTCTTGTGGTGTTGTCTGAAATTTTCAAGATATTTAATGATATTTCAAAGCTGTGTTGTGGTTCTTGACATCGGCCTCAATGGTCAATACTGTGTGAGCTTGTCGTTTGCTGTTGACTTTCTATGTATTTTTCAGCTGTGATGGTTGAGGTTCTGTACCTTGCCTAGGTGATCCATGTTTTAAATAGCACTTTTTTTTTTCCTTAACTGTATGCTTGAGAATCCTGCTTAAGCTAATGTTACTACCCATGTTAGCCACCGGAAACCTGACAGCTAACAAAACAACTCAGTATGAAATTAAGGACCACACTGCATGCAGCGGAATGAAAAATGGTAGATGTGACGTTAATAGCGAGCGGAATAGATTGGGGAGTGAACAGGGGTAGCCGAAATCCTTATCTCAAGAGAAAGGAGTAGAGGAGTAGACTGACACAGGACTCGTAATGCCGAGGACAAACAACTGATAGGTAGTCAAAATGGCAGAATATATACGAAGAGAGGGAAAACATAGCTGTGGAAGACAGGTGGTGTGGTGAAATTAAGTAATTTTTGGCCTTAAAGTGGTGTGAACTCGGTCAGGACAGGGCATTGGGAGAGGCCTTCATCCTGCAGTGGACTTAAAATAGGCTGGTGCTGCTAATGATTGACATATCATGATGGATGGTAGCTGGTGGGTTTGCAAGGCATGTAAAGATAAAAATAAGGTCTGATGGAGTAGATTTGATACATGCACAGCGAAACTTGCAGCAAAAATGCAATTATGTTCCAATTATTTTCTTCTCAATATGTGTTTTTATGCAATGAAGCACACAGGTAACTATAGTAGGATACAAATTCAAAAATTGGCTGCGCATCTGTGTGCTTCGCTGCAAATGTCGTTGAAAGACGATACGTCTTCTACCAGCCGTACTACGCTGTGTGAGATATGGACGCCATCTGGCAGCGATGTCGGGAAACATGAGCTTGTGGAGAATCCCTGGGCAGCTGCCAGGTGGCAGCACCAAATCGTTGGCAGTGGCCTTTTTTCATGCATAACGTCGGATTTGTCGCGCAGTCTAAGAAACACTAGAGTCTTTAGAATTACGTATTACATATTTTCTAGTAAAGGAACACACCACCTAATACTTATGCATTGATGTTGTGCCTTGGATATGCATAATATTTACTTTTTGATCGACAATGTTCACAAGTATCAGGGGTGAGACAGCTGCTCCTATTGCACAGTTTTGATACAATTCCGTTTTCCTGTTCCGAGATACTCCAAAAGCATGAAAATTGGGAAAATTGCTCCAAACTGCTCCAAAACAGCCTGGAAAGCAAATATTTTGGTGCTCACGTCAATTACAGTGGGAAAAAAAAAGCGGAGTCGCGCAACGTGCATCGCGTGATTGAATCTCAGGCGTCCGAGATTTGCTGCAGATGCTTCGATTTTAATGTCAGTACATGTTGACATGAAAATCAAGACACATGCAACCAAGACATGTGGAAGCCATTATCTACATGAAATTGGAGTATCTTCCATGATTAGTTGCCACCACAGTATTGCAGTGTTACAATACAGGGCAATGCGCTGATGAAAAGCTCAGATGAGCTTCTTCGTAATGGTGTGAAGCAGAAAAATCTTGACAAAATCCAAAGTGACCAGATTCTAATGACAAAAGAGAACACTGAGTAACCTACAAGAAGTGCTAGGAATCCTTCAGAAGCTAAATAAGAAAAATCTACGAAAAGTCAAAGCAGTAATTGGTGAAATCATGTCAGTGATCTTAGCTAAAAGACTTGTGTGTCGGCAGTTTTGGTGCAATGAGAATTTTCTTTTTAATATTGAGAAGTGTACTGACCCCTGCTTGTGTGTGTGTGAGAGAGAGAGAGGCTCTTTTTTGAAAAAAAAAAAAAGAAGAAAGAATGCCAGTGTGTATAAAAAAATGTTTTTTTTTTTCCAATAAAGAGTTGTGAAAAAGATACTTGACTGCATGGGCTGCTCCAAATTTGACTTTTTGAGCTCTTAAGACATCACATTAAATGTTGTGAGCTGCTCAAAATCAAGGTTCTGCTCCAAAATGCACATTTCGCTGCTCCAAAAACTGCTCCCAAGTCTGTTTCTGCTGTCTCACCCCTGCAAGTATGAACGTAGCTATCAGTTCAAGATGGCTGGGTATCAGGCAAGTGCTTAAACTTTGACCGGGTGGCTGAATCGTGTGATAGACTGACAAACAGTAAGACAGACCAAAATTTCTGCGTTCAAGTATCCCAAGAAAGACTATCGTCTTTAAAAAAGAACAACCGGTGGCAAAATGGCAGGCAGGGTGCTCAGATCAGTGTTACTCTGCCAGCCATTCACAGAAGCAAACAAGATAGATGTCGTGCAACCTTTTCAAAATGGTGTAATGGATCGTTGTGCCATCAGTTTGATAAAGATTTATGCTTTCCATGTGTCACTCGTAACATCCAAATGAAACAAATTTAATACTATTATTTTATTTTTGCCATAATTGCTTTATTTTACTTACATGAAGTGGGAGCTATTTGTGGCCTCACTTAAGAACAGTGGCTGGCGGTTATGAGGGTGTGTGATGTATACTTGAGACGGATCTAACTATATTAACACCTATGTATTTCACCAAACACTTAATATCTTGAAATCGGTCATTGTGAAAGTTCCATTTAATGTGGAAAAGCTTTGTGAAATCAAAGGCTGAAATCTGCAAGTTGTAATGTAGCATAAAATAATTCAATTAAGCTAATAGTGGATTCTTAATTTAAAAAATATGCATTTAGATTTCTCTTACTAGTAACACCCATCACTTTATCACATTGAAAATTTGAGCTCAAGGACTATAATTAGACTATCTGGTAAAGACAGCATTTTAAAATATTGTCTTCAGTGTGAGTTTAATAGAGTGTGTACCTTGCTGAACAGCAAGCGTGTATATGCATATAATAACTTGGTCGTGCCGAGCGCTGGTGACTCCCTCTGTACGTGTGCATTGCATCAAGATTTGTTAATTAGATCTGAGGTAGTTCCACTTTTCGTTTTCACTGAGTGTCAGGATGGAGAGCATAATACTTACTGTGCATTCATTTTTTTGTTCTTGTTGCATGTTGCTATAAAAAGATGCTTTGGGTGTAAACAGGGGTGGCCAATATGCTAATGAATATCAAGAAAAGAACTGAATTTGGGCAAGTTAGGACAGATAACCGATGGCCAAGAAAGGTGACAGTATCAGTACTAAAGGACAGGAAGCGCAGCTGAGGATGGCAGTAGTTTTGGTGCAGTGATGAAACTTACCAAATGTGCAGGCATGAAATGAAATAGGCTCACACTAGAGTGGAGTAATTAAAGATTATTAATCAAACCTTCATCATGCAGTGCACATTGAATAAGCTCAATATAATGATTAGCAAAATAGATCCAAATCATGAATTTTTTTCTTGGGAACCACTGCAATGCATCTAATGTTTGTTGCACTATAATAAGAAAAAGGTAATCAGTAGCTCTAGGAACCATATCTTATATTTGGACTATCACTAACAAAGTACTGTAAAAGAAAAGAAAAGAAATGAAACTGTCAAGCTTCCAGCTGTCTGGCTAAGCTATGACAGTTCACAAAACAGTTGTGTAAGCTGTAACTAATGGTATACTTGATGTGGAGAAAATTGATGTCAGTTTCTGAAGTGTTTGTTTCAAGTCCAGGCCCTAAATCAAAATTCTTCCGCCCCCGATAGTCAATATAATTTAACCCTCTCTGTCAGGTTCAGCAAACTTCATGCATATAAGCTGGGGGTGTTCTCATTGATAATTTTTCTGGGCTTTCTTTACAGTTATATATATTGTTAGCATCAGATTCAGCCCAGATATAAAGCTTCCTATTCATTTGTAATTTATCCCTGGTTTTGCATGCATTACTAGACTTTCCTTGCTGAATGACATGCATTTATATGACAACTGGTAGATCACATTGCAGCATTACTATTTTAAGTGAAACTAGTTTTTTAGGCCTAGATGCTAGTGTTTATAGGGACAGTATTAGCAGCTCTCCAAAATAGTTACCTAAAGCTTCTTTTGCACAGAGGGATTTTACACTACAATGTTCACCTCTGTGACTATCGCGCATGCTAGTGATATTACACCCTTGCTACAAACGAGAGAAACTGCTCCAGTGCTGCTGTAGCATGGTGTTCTAGATTATGTGTAAAGGCAGAAGTGATCCAGTGCTATTCTGGAGGCTACAAGCAAAGAACTTGCAGTAAATGCCAAATAGCGGTTATTCAGACTATGTGAAGAGTGCCATAATGCTTCTTGCCTTTCTCAGAGCTCTTCGGAATGATCAAATTCATTTTGAAGTTGCACATTAATCAGTGCAGAGGGTTTGTCATTTATTCCATGTTATGCACTTGGCAACTGCACTTCTACTGGGCACTCATAGAGCACTCACAGAAGTTTATGGAGTTATGTGGTTGATGTAGTTGGTAGTGGTGCTGCAGTGCACATAAGCGAGGAACTCTGGAAAGTCAACCGACTGCACATATCCAAAGTTTGTTGCAAGGGCAAGCATTCCACTCTCCAGAGTCACTTATTTATGGTAAGAAAGTCTAAATAGAAATTTTCCTCAAATTGAGGGTAGCTCCCTATTGTGTAGTACCGCAAAACAAGAATAAACAGTATTTCTCACTTGTGGTGGTCACTTCAAACATGCTATTGTTGGTGAGGCAACGATCTTTTTTTTCCCCCTTATGATTGCTTTCAAGATAACATTAGACATAGCTTTACACTTTGTACTACTACAATTGTCTGCCAGCTTACTGGTTGCCACACTCTACAATGCAGCATGCGATTTCAAAGGTGTGTTCACAAAAACCTCGCGTACTGTGGTTTAGCCATGAGAGAATTGTTGCCCGCGGTAGTTTCTATTAAGGAATAAGTTTTAATTTATGGAAATCATGGATGAACATTTTTCTTATACTGCTTAGGCTAAAATATGTGCCATTCTATACTCAGTTTTATACATCATGTGCAACGCTGTCAAACTAGTGCTCGTTTTTAGACTGTGTACTTCCACGACCAAAAAGTAGTGCGTTGCTTGCGGTGAGCGAAAAGCAATAAATGTCTTGCTGGCAGCATTTCACCATAATACATTTCCTATCAGCTTAACAAAAGATGGTCATATTGCTGGGGAAACAATCGAAATATGCACGTGTGTATTTTACATTTGCCGTTTGGTTGTTGGAGAGATACACCTCTTCTTTTTCTTTACAGGCTACTTGCGTAACCTTCAAAGCATTGCGCCTGATGTATGAAACTATGCATATATTCATAGAATTACAAAAATTTAAGATTCCGTTATATTGAGCTCTTAAGGATATTTGTAACAGTGGAGACATTCTAGCTCGAGGTAAAATGTCTGTCATGACCTGAAAACTCTACATATCATATGTACGCCACAGGGGTACCAAAGTAAAAAGCCTCAGTGCCCTCTCTGGTTCAACTGAAGCAATTCTTTGTACGTATTTAACATTTCAGAATGCTTTAGCTATAACAGACTACAATTCCTTTGAGTCCTTTATGTTGACATCGCAAGAACATGCTTCAATGAGGTATTCAACTCAGTTGAAATACCAGAAGTCTTTACCATAAATAACTTCTTGACTGCCGACTGAAAACCACGTGTCTGATTCCTGTCAGCATGGCAGTTCTTCAAGGTCAGGTTATTTCGTGTCTTCTTCCAGGGTTTTGTATTTAGTAGTAGTGCATGCTGAAAGACATGGACAACAAAGAAAGGCACACTTGACACACTACAGTGCTAACCATACCACAGTGTTGTGGTGTGTCAAGTGTGCCTTTGTCTGTTGTCTGTTTTTCGGTGTGTGCTACTATCGAATATGACATGCAATACCAACAAGCCCACATGGTTACCTTCATCATCTTCCTGGGTGTTGCTTTGATGTCTTACTGTATACTTATTTTAAGAGGTGTTATGCTGCACTCCTGTTGTCATTTTGGTACCAAATGAGCATTTCTTCATTCAAGTTATTACTTAAATTTGGACAATATGATAAGAGCATTAAACACTGTTTTTCTTGTCTTAGCAGTGTGCTACAAACCTGAGGGTGGCAGCTACAAATTGCCATCACTGACTTGTGGACTTTGCATTGCCATTTCACCATGCACCATTTCTGGTGATTTTAATTTTCACATTTGTGCGTACTTAGTGGGAAAGTGAATTATTGTTCTGCTTCAGAGAAAACAGTCATACCAGGTTGAAACTATTTCCAAAAAGTAGTCGTGCTGCCGTGCCATATCTGGTGACCCACATTTTTAATTGGTTCTCTGCCTCCACTACAAGCCTGATTTTAGAGAAAAGTTGGCACATTTAATCATTAAGAAAAATAGCATGCATGAAGTGGCCAAAACCACATTTGGCACATTTGATACATCGCAAGTGTGACATTATAAAGAAAATTGCACTGTGTGATGTGGGACTTGTGTTCAGGAAAAAGGAAGTAGCATGAATGCCAAAAAAGGAATAGCAGTTTGGGAATGATGAAGTGATTGAAGAGATCATGCAGTAAAAACGTCTGATGTGTTTCAGGTAATGGACAGTGCAGTTTGTGTACCAGAAACCATGTCTTATGAGAAGTTGAGATTTCTTATGTTTTGGTCCATATGTTCCTTGAATGCAACTTTTAGGCATTTAACATGAACTGATGTTCTCATGTAGTGTGTGGGATAGGAAGTTTCTAGCAGCAAGCTTTCAGCAGGCTACTTTGAACATACAGTAATGGAACAGGTAACTTGAGAGAAATATATTTGCCTTATTTATCCATGCTGTGGGTGACAGGGTTTGAAACAGTGGGACAAATGCTTTCAGTTGCTTAATGATCTTCACACTACCAATTATGTGAAGTTTAGAAGGGCACGCATTTGGGCTGGTTGGTTCATGATTGCAAGAAGACGAAAACAGCGCAGGACACAGGACAAGGAAGAGCACAGACACGGGCGCTGACTAACAACCATATGTGTTTATTGCAACAATCGTCGTGCATAAGTATGCCGCCACTATCAATATACAATGAACAACAAAAAAACAATATCAGCATGCGCAGATTGCAGCTACATATCTTCAATTTAGCAATTCAGGTACGATATCTCCTTCGAAAAAAGGGAAATGGAGGGTAAGCTAACACATGCTTCTCCACTACTACGGATATGATAGGCTTCTGATACAAGACGTGCGCGTTCATCACGGTACTTGGACAAGAAAATCACATTTTTGAAAGATGGCTCACAGCCGCACTCATTGCAATGAATTGATAGTTGACTATCAGTGGCCTTCTTTTTAACTTTGTTCACGTGCTCACCCATGTGTACATTAACACACCGGCCGGTTTACCCAATATAAAACCGGCCACAAGACAGGGGCATCTTATACACAACAGAGTCACAACACTTCTTTAGAAAAGGCTGCCTATGCTTCCTGCAAGCGCGGCATTGCGAAAGCCTGCATGAAGGCGGCACTTGTTAGGTCTTGTTGCCACCAAGTACAGGCTAGCTTAAAATCACAAGTGTCGCGGTTGAAGCTCGCGGGTTTCCCTGAAATGCTGTTATCTAGCATTGCGGAAAGTCTCGTAACGGGATCAAAGAAAAGGCAACTGCATGTGGCACAACACCAGGACGAGCCATGGAAAATGGTCGCGGTTATTCCGTATGTCCATAAAGTTTCCCATAACCTAAAAAAAGTAGTCGGCAGAGCAGGTGTTCGTTTGGTGTTCTCTGCCCGTAACAAGCTAGGTAACGTGTCGACAGGTCAACCGTGAGGCCGATGCCACAAAAACTTGCAGGAAGCATAGGCAGCCTTTTCTAAAGAAGTGTTGTGACTTTGTTGTGTATAAGATCCCCCTGTCTTGTGGCCGGTTTTATATTGGGCAAACCGGCTGGTTTGTTAATGTACGCATGGGTGAGCACGCGAACAAAGTTAAAAAGAAGGCCACTGATAGTCAACTATCAATTCATTGCAATGAGTGCGGCTGTGAGCCATCTTTCAAAAATGTGATTTTCTTGTCCAAGTACCGTGATGAACGCGCACGTCTTGTATCAGAAGCCTATCGTATCCGTAGTAGTGGAGAAGCATGTGTTAGCTTACCCTCCATTTCCCTTCTTTCGAAGGAGATATCGTACCTGAATTGCTAAATTGAAGATATGTAGCTGCAATCTGCACATGCTGATATTGTTTTCTTGTTGTTCATTGTATACTGATAGTGGCGGCATACTTATGCACGACGATTGCTGCAATAAACACATATGGTTGTTAGTCAGCGCCCGTGTCTGTGCTCTTCCTTGTCCTGTGTACTGCGCTGTTTTCGTCTTCTTGCTATGTGAAGTTAGCAATTTCAGAAAATATACAAAATAAGCAGGATCATGTCATTCAAACAGACATAGATCGGATACACAATACTTCAAATGGCAGAATTGAGCCAGGAATCGAGGCATGGAATTACAATAGCTTTCTGCGAAATCCTGAGCAACACCCCCCTTTGGGTTAGAGATAATTTGGCAAATTTATGGAAAGGGGGGTGGGGGCTTTGCTCTGTCATGAACGTAAATTCAGAATGTTGGTGGAGCATTCTCATTTTATGAAATGTAAAGAATGAATTTTAATTGAACATTTGTTCATCTGCAAACACCCTTGCGCCACGGTGGTCTAATGGCTACGGTACTCGGCTGCAGATCCGAGGGTCGCGGGATCGAATCCCGGCCGCGGCGGCTGCATTTCGATGGAGGCGAAATGTTGAGGCCTGTGTGCTGTGCGATGTCAGTGCACGTTAAAGAACCCCAGGTGGTCGAAATTTCCGGAGCCCTCCACTACGGCGTCTCTCATCATCATCATCATCATCATCAGCCAATTTTATGTCCACTGCAGGACGAAGGCCTCTCCCAATCCTCGCCATCCTTGCCTGTCCTGCGCGAGCTGATTCCATTTGAAGCCTGCGAATTTCTTGATTTCGTCCCCCCATCTTACTCTCTGCCGCCCACGGCTGCGCTTACCCTCTCTTGGTATCCATTCCGTCGTTATCTGTCCATCGGTTATCTAGCCTTCTCATCACGTGGCCTGCCCATGTCCATTTTTTCTTCTTAATATCGTTCATTATGTCGGCGACCCCCGTTTGTTCTCTGACCCACTCGGCTGTCTTCCTATCCCTTAATGTAACGCCTATCATTTTCCGTTCCATCGCCCGCTGCACGGTTCTTAACTTCCTCTCTAGCTTCTTTGTAATTCTCCAGGTTTCTGATCCGTAATCAGAGCTGGTTTTGGGACGTTAAACCCCACACAACAACAACAACAGCAAACACCCTTGTTTTTTCTATTCAGGTACAGAGAGAGATCTATGGCGCAAGCAGTGCATAAAGGACACAGCAGCACGTGAGGCACGTGTCCTCTGCCCCAGCTTGTACGATAGCTCTCACCATGACTTATAACTAGCTTAATCCACCACTCTTCTCAGGGAAAAAAAGAAACGAAAGAAAAGAAAACGGAGGAAATCTAAATATTTATAGGAGGACTAGTTCTTGGGCCAGTTGGTGTTTCCTATACATAATGGTGTAGCGTAAAACTCTCGAAAAAAGACAAAAAAAAAAAAGACAAGGAAACACACAACCCAGGCATTAGCAACAACTTTAATGGAACGTGACGAAAATCATCATATATGCACTTAATTTTGTAAAGCCTCCGTCTATTGCAAGGTATCTGCCTGCTGTTTTCCACACCCCAGGCAATTTTTAGTGCCATTTTATAACAAATGCCATGCATCATATGCAATTTTCTTCGGTGGTTTCATTACACTCACAAGACAGTGTTGCATTATATGTAGGTATATTATCACAAGTGGTGCTTGATGCTGGTAGCTGCACAAGGCGAGCATACAGCTCCACAAACTTAAAATTTATTGGGATGAGTGCTTATATGTGATTGTCACTTGGAAGAAAGACAATATACACATGAATGCATGAAAGAAAAGAGGGCAGCAACTGCGTGTCTCTCTTGAGGAGGATTTTTGGTTTGTAAGAGGCATCGGTGGTAAATTTTTTTTTCATTGCATAGTCTTACTACTAAATGAATTTGAAGGCACTAATGGTTATGAAAGGCATCTGATGGTGCCACTCTTTCGTGGTTCAGTGGGTGTTTGACTACCAACTATGTAGCTGGCGTTTCTCCTCCTGCTGTGTTTGACGAGGGGCCTGTTGCACTTGAAGTCTACCCATAGAGGGGCACTAAAATGAAACAGTAAACCAATTTATACTGATGGATCATTCTTTAAGAATTTTGTTGTCATTGATTTCACCAACGTGGGTTGAATAATAGAAGGGAAAATGAAGGTCAAAGTTCGACTTTTCAAATTTTCCATCGAAACCTCAACGCAAGCATGATGTCACAGATTTCAAACTCATTTTTGATATTTCGGCCACATAGGCTCAATGAAATTTCATGTAACTCACTATGTTAATTTTCTATCAACCTAAGAACACCATGCAATTCATTTTTATCAGCTAATAATTATGTGGCTCCTAGCAGATGCCTCCAATATCAGTGACATCATAATGAGCACGTGTGGGAACTTAAACCGTCGTCGCCATCTGTATTATGGTTTTGCGTGTTTTCTTGCTTAACGAGCACTTTCTCATGTCAAGAGCGGTGCTTTTGGTATTGTGAAACACCGATTTACTGATACGAGGAAAACTCGTTTTGCTGTTTAGTGTCCCTTTAAAGCACCCTTCACCCTGAACATTGTCAGGAGATATTTTATATGTTCATGGAACATTTTGCTGCAAAAATATATGAAGACTGTGTCTAATAATTGATAACAAATGAAATTTTGCACTCACCTTTTCTGCAGTGGAAGCTGTTTTGCATTTACTTGACCTCTGTCTGCATGCAGTGTTCCTCCCTTGCCTTTTCCCAACAAAAACCAAGTGTGGATGCTGCAACTATAATTTTATCAGTCCTGCTTCCTTTTTTTTTATTTCCCTCTCCCTGCTGTACAGTGCATTGCTAGTGGTAGTTTGCACACATTGCATTATATAAAGATTTCCGTGTTTTGCTTTACTTGCACTGGCTGCTTGAGCTTGGACTGTAATGTAATTAATTATGAAAGTATTGTTTTGTTAGCTTTATAACTGACTATTTTTTAAAATTGATCACACTCACTGTAATTCGAGTACTTTTAAAGTCTTGTACACATACACAAATAACAAAGAATGGGAATGAGGAGCAGCCACCATCTTAAACTTAAAACAATTGGTTATGTGTTGCACATATAATGGAGAGGTTACCCACTGTTGTAGCTTAGCGGCTAGGTGTTGGCTTGCATCGCTTGAGGTGATGGGATTGAATTCGGCCGCAGCAGCTGCATTTCGATGGAGGTGAAATGCAAAGAACTCCCGTGTACTTTATATTTACGAGCTCGTTAAAGAACCTCAGGTGGTCTAAATTATTCTGGAGCCCACTGCCATGGGGCGTGCGTGATAATCTTAGCTGGTTTTTGCACATCAAGCTCCATCAATTATTATAGCGAGGTCTGTCTCCTATTGGTAGTGTTACCATCCGCTTAACTTTAACATCATTTTTGGCTGCAATTAAAGCTTGAACTTGTTTGACTAGTGCTTTTCTTGCCTTTATATTTGTGACTAATGGAAATCTGGCCCCTCAATTCCTGTTCTCTTTCAAATACCACTGTGCTCTTATGCTCATTCATATCAGTGAAGTTAACCAGCATTTCATGGCACTCCTGAAGGCTTGTGTTCAACTCTTTCACTGTGTTTGGTAGCTTTTAAGATTACTGTTCATGCTGTGGGTTGTACACATAACACAATGACAAGGACGGAAGGAATGGATAACAGAAGCATACGGTTTCAATTAACGTTCTTACTGAAGAAATAGTAACTTATGGAACCATTAAAATTCCGTGAGAGCTATGGGACCATGAAAAAGTGCATGAGAGCAGCACCACAATAAACTTTTCTCTGCGCCGGCTGACATTTTGTATTGGTTAATCCCACAGCATAACACGCCTGCAATCATGACTCTGGTATTTAATGCTGACCTGCAAACTGGAAATGTGTAGCGTTTCTCTTCAAAAGTATAAGAGCACAAAAACGCAAGACGCAGACCAAGAAGACACGGGACAGAGCACTCTGTCCCATGTCTCCCGTTTTTGTGCTGTATACTTTTGAAGATGTGCATCACCACCTTGCCTGCCAACAATCCTTATTGTAGAGTTTGACAGTAGTAAGGCACATTATCATGATAAAGAATACTGGCTACTATGTGGATAAATGGTAATAAAAGTGGATTAGTTATTCTTCTAGTTCACTATAGTTGACTTGGCAATTAATTTTTTGTCTCATGCCATCACACCACCTGCTCTTTGAAAGTTTATCAACTTATATGCAAATTTATCTTGTTACAAAAGTATTACAAAATTATGTGGTTGTTCCACCTAATTGATACGGAGCACTGCTTTTGTGGTATGATAGTAAAAGAGGCCAGGGTCACATTCATCACATATTTGTATAGTTTTGTAATAGAAAGGGTTCCTTGCATGGCTGTGAGGGCAATGAAAAAAGTGTAGCGGAATTTGATGCCGAAAATCAGTTTGTCCAGCTTGCGCATTCAAAACAACAAGCACACACTTTAACATTGCACTCGTACAGCTAGATGCTGACATCCTTGTGGCAGAAGCTTTCGTCGTGCTGTGTACTTCCCAACTATGTCTGCCCATAGCTGTGTCCCTTTGGCGCATTTCGTGGACTTTGTTGCCACAGTGACAGTCGCCACATACAGTTCAATTCGGGCTTGTTCCACGATTTCAAGAATATTATCTCAAATTTGACAATTAAATTGAAAGGGCACCCCTGTGATTCTTGCTTCAAGCAAGTTTAATCCAAAGAAGTAATAAAACATGAATACATGGAGCAAGATGGAGAAGGCAAAAGAAATAGACGTCCACTCTTTTTCACTGCAAGACAGTTGCATAATGTGGCAAAGTTGGCCCTAAAGGGCCACAGTACTAAAGTGGTTTGAACTGATAGATTACTGGGGAACTTCACTGTCATATATTTCGGCATTTTATGTTCAGTAATAGAACAGAAAATCAAGATTGAGGATTTAGTTTTAACTTTGAATCCCGTGCCAGTGCTTTTCCTTCTCTCCCCCAAACCCCCCCCCCCTTTTTTTTTGCATTTTCTCGCCATATTGACCCAGTCAAATTGTCCAAAACACTCCATGTTATGTCTCTGGCTTCCTTAGGATGCAATGTATATCTCTTGTACCCATATATAGCTATGTAGGACCTAGTATACAAGACAAATGCGTGACGTAATGCATGTTAGGGCAGGAACCTCTGAGCAGGCGTCACCATTTATATTTTATTTTTGTGCATTTTCTAGCTTACCAAGAGCGTTCTCTTTGCGAGAGTGGTGCTTTTGTTAATGTGAAAACGTAATTTACTTATACGATGAAAATCCTAATTTGCTTTATTGTTCCTTTAAGAACTGTTCCATAGTGATATTAGTGTTGTGAATAAGCTAGTAAACCCTTCCGCGTACAAAGCATTTTGTGCAAGGAGACACTGCTAATTGCACTGCGGAGGTTGAAACGGCAACCTTATTGTAGGCATGCGCTACAGTGCGATGCGAAAAAGAGTTGCTTGTCTGTTCATGCGTCACTGGATTGGTCGGACTCGGGCAGTCCCCCGCACAAATTGACTAGAGTATGGTGCATGTAGCAAAAGTTGTTTTCTTAAAAAGAATTTTAAGAAATGCTTCCGAACAAAAACGCAGAATAAGCTTACGCTGTGGCTAGAGCCGGAAAGGAAACTTAACGAGCTGTAGCCTTCCTGATTTCATGTTTGTCTAGCCATTGCTGGCTGCACACCTTTCATTTAGATTGATAGTCAGCCACTCAACTTTGTAGGTTAATCTCCTTCAGGCACGAATTACGATGGAGTGTGTATGAACGCATCAAATCTTCACACATAGTTTGCGTGGCACTCCATATTCTGTTGCAAGAAAGAAAACACTGTTGTATGTCGAACTGTTCAATATTGAGTAATTATTTGTAAATAAAATGTAATTAAATATAAATTTATTCTAAAGTCTGTCATCCTTAATCTCATCATAAAACAAATCAGAAGTCATAATTGATCATACTTGAAATGCGGGAGCAGTTTGTTAGTGGTTGTGTTCATTACGAGCCAACAAAAATTATATTTCTTGAAGTCACACCTGGAACGTACCACGTCAACCCACTCGTCAAACGTGGTAATGCCTTCAGAGAACTAACTTTTCGCAAGAATACGCCACACATTATAGCAAACTGATGGCGCATTTAATACATCAAGGTTCGAATTATCCAAAGCTCAGTGTTTCATGCTATTTTGTGGCGGCTAGTCCATTGGACTGTAAGCTGGCTTTCCTTCAAGGACATTTTCTAACCAAAAACTCTCGTGCACAGATTGCTTTCGTGCTCTGAGCGCGTTCACACCTGCACTTTCATCCAATTCAGCAACTGTCCCTGCCTTTCTTTTCATTCGCTTCCGCCCCTGTCTTTGTACATCGTAGAACTCGCTGTGTGACGTCACACTCTCTGGAAAATTTTTCGAAAGCCTTTGTGGGGATTATGAACTTTCCTTGGAATATGCAGATATGAACGTGCTGAGAGCAGAAAGGCAGTCTGTGGATGAGAGTTTTTGTTTGGAAAACACTCTTGCAGGAAAACCAACTTAGATTTTTGCAAGTGGTCCATTGTGTATGCCACCACTAAGGGGTTATGTATATGTTTGTCTACAGTCGGTGCAAGTACAGTAAGCTGCTGCACACTAGCGAAGGCACTCTTGCATCGCTTTGTGTCATTGCACAGTTCTCTCAACAGCAAAGCTTTTCTACTCGTGTCACCTAGAACCCGCCACTCCTCAGCTTACGCAACACCTGCTCGACATCGCATAGCCGCCCATGTTTAAAGGGGCGCTGACACGAAAATTTTAGTCTGATGTTTTTTTGCTGCAATACGTAGCTGAGGATCTGTTAGCTACGACACGGCACATCAGTTTCTCCAGCGCGCGTCAGATAATTATTTACCGCCTGTTTATTACCCACTAGTTTCAGTTTTGGTTTGAGAGAGCTCAAAAAACAAGGCGCCCGGTGCAACTGGCGCCATCTAGCGCTCGCAGTGGAGTAAACGAGTTCTACCACGTCAGCACACATAACTGTGACACACTTCCGCACGTCCTGCGAGTTGTTGTCGCTGTTGCTGTCATCGTCGTTAGGTGGCAACTATTTTCTTGAGGTCTGGCGTCGCCGGCAGTCTACTAAAGCAGCCGCAGCGAATAAGCAATGGCGGCTATGACGTCAACATTGCTAGCTGCCCTGTTCGGAGCTCGGCTGCCGTGGTGACGTCGCGGAAGTTGGGGGTCCCCTTCAGGTCACCTTTGCTATTGTCGATGTCGCGATGTACGGCGTCTAGCGCTCGCTTGCGCATGCGAACTTCAATATTCATTTAAATGACCTTCGGAGCTGTGTTCGCTGTTGAGATTTGGTAGATGACATGTGCATGTCCGCGAAAATCGATCCCGCAAGCTATCTTAGCAGTGAAATTTTGGTGTCAGTGCCCCTTTAAGATACAGCTGAGCCTGGTCATTGATAGCATTTTATAGCTGATCGATTGCTAGTCTATCAATAATTGATTAAACTTGAAAAATGCCAGGAATGATTTGGCGGTGCCATGGTTAGCCATGGAACATGTCGACAGCACTGTGAACATGTCGACAGCACTGTGATAGCCAAATGATAACCAATGGCTAGCTAATCGATAATCAGTGATCTATAAGTCTTGTAAAATACCGGGAAAGACTTGGTGGTGCCCAGGTTAGCCATGTAGCATGTCGATACTATGTGATGGCCGATCAATAGCTAATCGGTAGTCGGCCATTAATAGATAAAACTTGGGAATTGGCATCAATGACTTGGTGTTTCATCTATGTTGAATTTTGGTTGGCTACCCTTTTGCATGATTGCTAGACATGGAGATCAACTAGCTTAAGCTTTGCGCCACTTAACACAGAGTTCACACTTTTTTTTAACTGGGGCAGCTTGTTTCAAGGAACTCCTTTGGGAGTCCACCAGCATTTGCGAGTTTTTTTTTTTTTTTTTGCCATGTTTGGAGTACATTCTTTTCCCGCAATTTGCCTTGGAAGTATTTATTTGAAACACATTTGATTCCTTCTCACTCGCACCGTAATGCTTGAGTTCGCTTCGCACCCAAAAATTTCTACCACACAGCTGACGCGAACTGCAGCTTGGGGCTTCGTGGTGAACGCAAGCGGGAGCACCGAATATCTACGCACGTATATGGAAAAGCCCTAACGGGGAAATAAAAAACGAAATACATTTCATACTAAGCAGTGATCCAGATATAGTACAAGACGTGGAAGTGGTTGGTAAGATAAGAGTTAGTGATCACAGACTGGTAAGGGCAAAGATAAATCTCAATCTCAAGAGGACAAGAACAAAGTTAATACGGAAACAGGCCAACCTCGATGTTGTCAGGGCAAAAACACAAGAATTTAGAATCAAACTTAAGAACAAGTATGGGGCTCTAGGACAGGAACAAAATGAGGACATAGAGAAGGTGAACGAAAACATTAATAGGCTGATCACCAAAGCAGTAATTGAAGTAGGAGGCAAAGCACAGACAAGATGTGAATAAGCTCTCACAAACGACTAAATATTTAATCAAACATATAACACCAACAGATGGGAATAACTAACTCAAGAGATAAGATAGAATTCGTCATCATCAATAAAAGCACATTAATAACAATAGTCAGTGACATACGCAACCATAATGTGAAAGAAATAGAAGCAGCCATCAGAAAAGGAGTCTGCATCAAAACAACTAAAAGGAAGCTTTGTGCGGGAAAGAACATAATGCATGCAGTGAAAGATAGGCAGGGTAACATCGTTACTAACTCTGCAGCTGAAACACGAGAGAGAGAGAGAATAAACTTTTATTAACAGCACATTGAGCCTTCCTTGGTTGGGGCCCTCAGTCCAGGGCTCCATTGCCTTGCGCGACCCTGCGAGCCCGCTGGACCAGCTGCTGCTGTTCCTGCCGGCGTAAGCTGAGCAGTGCAGACTCCCAAGAGGAAGGGGTGGGGTTGGGAATGGGAGGAACACCCTGTGGGGCAGAGACACGCCACCAGGAGTTCAATAAGCGCCGATCAGGACAGCGAAGTTCCTCCCATTCGTCACTGCAGACGAGATTAGGAAAGCAATTCAAGGCATGTCCCGCTGGAAAGCAGCTGGAGAAGACGGTATGGCCACCGACTTAATCAAAGATGGAGGAGACTTCTGAACTAGAAAGCTCGCGACACTCTAACCAGAATGCCTTAAAGCTTCAAATGTACCGATAAGTTGGAAAAATGCAAACATTCTATTATTACACAAAAGGGGAAATGTAAGACCTGAAGAACTACAGGCTGATCGGCCTACTCACAGCACTATACAAAACATTCACAAATGTTATCTCAAATAGAATAAGAGATACCCTTGAATTTAATCAACCAAGAGAGCAAGCAGGGTTCAGACAAGGATACTCCACAATAGACAATCTTCATGTGATCAATCAAGTAATCGAGAAATCCGCTGAATACAACAGACCTCTCTATAGGGCTTTTATAGACTACGAAAAGGCCTTTGACTCGGTAGAGATAACAGCAGTTCTGGAGGCATTGCATCGTCAAGGAATATGTGATAGTTACGTAAGTATAATAGTGTTGTAAGTTGGTAAAAGTGTGGGCACAGGATCCGTAATAATTGACACCGCACTGAGGTGTTTTAGTGCAGACAACACAGGCTGTCACACCAGACGACACATTCAGCGCTTTACAACAAACAAGACAGTAGTAATAATCGTTTGCAGTGGCTATAATAGTCCTACGCGCCTAGACGCGCATCAACCGTCCCACTCGCTGGTGAATTGGGGGGTGGTCCCCGTCGTCGTGGCCGCTCCGTGAGATAGTCCAGCGCCTCTCGAGGCACCCTGATCAGGCTGCGTCGGGCAGTGGAGGAATAGCAGCCCGGCAGGACGCCAGGCCACTGCAGTGCCGGTCACCAGTCAGTCGCCGACACGAGCTGCGGGCACCCCGCTACACCTTGTCCACTGGCAGTTTTCCCATGGTGCCAGGCCACGAGCACGCTCAGGTGCCAGGTCCTCAGGCCAGCTGCAGCGTCAAACTGCTGCTCACGGCGTTAATACTGGGAGAAGGGCGGGCATCGAGCTCACCAGGTCCCCGTAGCTGCAGAACGCCTGTCGCGGGAAGCAGCGCAGAACGAGACGTCACGCTCACCAGGTCCGCATGTCTGCAGGACGCCTTGTTGACGAAGGCCGTGACTCGAACCGCCGATCAGTCAGCTGCCGTTCGAATCTTGTCACGCTCTCCCCGCTCGAGCTGCACGCCGTATTCGCTGTTCCTCTTCCTCCTCTTTGTCTCGTCAGCAGTGCATCGCGCCGAGCCGAACTGCCGGTGCAGCTCCACTTCGTCGCGGCCACACGAAAGTCCATATCATCACTAATAGCTAACAACTGTAAAGACTCTACAGCCACCCTACTAGAAAAGCAGGAAAATCCCAATACAGAAAGGTGTCAGACAAGGAGATACAGCCCCGCCATGGTGGTCTAGTGGCTAAGGTACTCGGCTGCTGATCCGAGGGTCGCGGGATCGAATCCCGGCCGCGGCGGCTGCATTTCGATGGAGGCGAAATGTTGAGGCCCGTGTGCTGTGCGATGTCAGTGCACGTTAAAGAACCCCAGGTGGTCGAAATTTCCGGAGCCCTCCACTACGGCGTCTCTCATAATCAGCACTGGTTTTGGGACGTTAAACCCCACAAAACAACAACAACAACAACAAGGAGATACAGTTTCTGCAATGCTATTTACTACATGCTTGGAAGAAATCTTCAAAAGACTAGACTGGGACGAAACAGGACTCAGGATTAAAGGCGAATATTTGAGTAACTTACGATTTGCAGACGACATAGTACTCTTTAGCAGTGATGGCGACGAACTGCAAAAGATGATTGAACGCTTAAGCCAAGAAAGCTCTAAGGTAGGTTTAAGGATGAACATGCAGAAAACAAAAGTAATGCTAGGTGTCACGGCGGAAAAAAAGTGCCTTCACGATTGAAAACCAGACATTAGAAGTCGTACAAGAGTACACATGTCTAGGACAGCTGCTGACAGGGGAACCTACTCATGTAAAAGAAATACACCGAAGAATAAGCATGGGATGGCGCCCATACGGGAGACACTCTCAGCTCATGAACGGAGACTTACCATTGTCACTTAAGAGGAAATTATGTAATTACTGTATTTTGCCTGTGCTGACATATGGGGCGGAAGCTTGGAGAATTACAAAGAAACGAAAGGAAGAACCACACAGCGGACGATGGAACAAAAAATGATAGGCGTTACATAAAGAGACCCGAAGAGAGCCGAGTGGGTCAGGGAACAGACAGGGATAGCCGACATAATAGTCGGAAGTTAAGAAAAAATGGACATGGGCAGGTCACGCGATAAGAAGGCTAGAGAACCGATGGACAGTTAGAATGACGGGGTGCATACCAAGTGAGGGTAAGCGCAGCCGAGGACAACAGGGAGTAAGATAGAGTGACGAAATTAAGAAATTCGCAGGCATTAAATGGAATCGGCTCGCACAGGACAGGCATGGATGGAGAGGATTGGGAGAGGCTTTCGCCCTGCAGTGGACGTAAGATGGGCTGATGATGATGATGTACTACCTTCGATATGACTGCAGCGGAAGTTGCGAACGCTCAGTGCTGGCTGTCAGGGAAAGAAGGGGAGAGTGCCGATCTTGTCTTTTGTTTCTCGACGCCATGCGCGTGCCCTACAACGGCCGTGTGCGTGTGTGTGTGTTTCTTTTGCGAGAACAAGTGGTGGTATCGAGAATCGCTTCTTCCGTTGTTGACTCAAATCAGTGTTAATACACGATTTAGCAGAAATGAGTGCTGGGTGCTCCCGCTTCTGTTGCGATACAGCTCAGCTGTAATACGGGTGTTACAGAAACTGTCTCCAAACATTCAGGAATACGTAAAATAAGGTGTTCGCGTAGTTGTTGCGTTATTGGATTACTCACGGTGGCACACAATCGGTAGGAGTGGTATATTGAACATTCATTAACACAATTGGACTAATTAATTATTTTACATTGTAATATCAGTTGTAATATTCCTGAAAGGATCAGGCTGATAATGATAATTTCTGCAGGTCGATGAAAACCGGATAATTGCATTTAGGAAACCGAAATTGAGTGGTCAGAGTGTGACAGTTGTTCCCCTTCGCATCGCCGAGCGACGATGGGCAGGCGTCGTTATCAAGCGTCGATTCTTATCGTTTCGCTGCTGCGCCTGATCGCACTTTCTGCAATAGCCTCTCGACAACGACGCGAGCTCTAGTCACTCGGCAATGCGAGGGGAAGGACCGTGTCACCCAGGCCACTACCGAAGATAGCGGCAATTGCCGTCTCTGACCGCTTAGTTTCGGTTTCGTAGTTGCAGTTAACCGGATTTCATCGATTTGTAGAAATAAGCAGCATCGCCTTTTGCAAATATTACAGTGTATTAGATTCCCTGTAAGCTGTTTCGGTTTAAAGCTTGGCTAGTCTAATTTTGTTATTACTGTTCAAATTTTCGCTCCTACACATTTCGCAGTGCGTGCCACCGCGAACAATGTGCTTCGGCAAAAAAAGAAAAAAGAAAGTGCACAGACATCTGCCTTTCTGTATTCATAAGGCCGTTGGACACATTTTCCAAAATACCCTGTACCCTGTTTTGTAGTGTGTCTTCCCCGCACACATTTGTATATTCGAAATCAACTTTTCAGGGACTTTTCATCGCACGTGACGACATAGTTATATAGACCAATGTGATGCCAGTTTTCGTAAGAAGTGATGATAATATTGTGCATAAACCACTCACTGGCAAGGCATCTAGTTAGGCACCATGCAACGGAGGAGGTTATCTACTTATATTCTGAGCAGAATGTATGGGGGATACAGACGCCTTCTGTAACAGTTATCGGCGCGACACTAGAAACTAAGGGCACAGTACAGCAAAAAACTTTGCACAGCACAGACGGAAATGAAACTTTACGCAGCGTTCTTAAAGGGGTCCTTTAAGACTTTGTGATTGCTGTTTTTCATTGCGCTGACTGAAAGATCAACAGGCAAATAAAGTAGGAACGGCAGAGATCAGGTTAAGCCTAGAAAATTCAAAATACAATAAAAAAGAGGCCTGTCCACAACTCGAATTTCGCGAGGTCACGTGTGCTCATTTCTCTCGCCCACTACGTCACAGCGGGCGCTGCTACTGGCAGACCCCGAAGCGCCTGCGTAGCGGGAGTTAGCGCCCCATGGTTGCCTGTCCCTTTTGGTGTGCATACCACGCCGTTACTATAGTGTCTAGAGTATACTGGCCAGTATATTCTAGACACTATACCGTTACCATAGCAACAAAGAGCGCAGCGCCGATTTTTAAGGGCAAGGTTTAGACAAAAAGCAATGCGGCGAGATGGGAAACATTCGCCTCCAGATTAATGCTCGCGCGTTTGTTTATTGTTTATTACCGTATATACTTGAGTTAATATATCACAGCATATATATATATATATATATATATATATATATATATATATATATATATATATATATATATATATATATATATATAAACTCTTTCTTTACTATTATTTTCTAATGGTGGAGCCTTCAGCTTGAAAGGAAAGCTTTGCGTGGTCAGATGAATGGATTGATGATGTGGGCGTCGTGGCACAGTTTTATTTGAGGTAATGTGAGAGCTGTGGCAGTGGTGGACAACACACGTTGGGCGGCCTCGCGAACTCGTGTATGATCTCGTAAAACGAAACTCAACGGACCGGCAAGGGCCAACGAACCTGCGGGACGAAGCTGACCGTGTTGTCAAATGCCTCATTCATTGATAGACACCACCACGTGGGTACGTCAGTTTTCTGTGTACGTTCGCCGGCGTTTGCATATGAACAACGGTAGTTCTTAAAACTGGCCTTATCAGAATCGCACCATCCACGCGCCTAAAAAAAAAAAAAGGGGGGGGGGGGGTGGAGTGGGGGTACTGATAAGCCTGGATAAGTCCGTCGACATTCCCCCTCCTTCTGCAGTTAGTGCTGTGTTCATTCGACACTGTTTTCAGTTTCAAAGAGAAAAATAAACGAAAGCGTGTTTCCTTAATTTTTTTCGCCTAAACCTTAGCGTCAGTACATCAGTGTAACGTGACACATTTCGAAGCAACTTTTCTTAATGAGGCATTTGTGGTTCAATACACATAATATAACAATCACTTGCGTTTTACGTGCCAGAACCGCGATATGATTATGAGGCTCGCCAGAGTGGAGCGCTCCGGAGCGCACCTGGGATCCATTTAACGTACTACACTGAAAACGCACAGTGCACAGGCCTCTAGCATTTCCGCCTCAATCGAAAATGAGACCACCGTGGCCGGGATCGAATCCGCGTCCTTCGGGTCATCAGTTGAGCGTGGCTCACTAAACAGGCTCGCTGGTTCTATTTCTCAGACAAGTTATTGCATCCGCGTAGAAAAAGTTTTGAGCAAAGATGTTGATATGGGGAACACCAGAAATCGATTACGAACACAAACAGCGCTCGACCGTTTATCAGTAGCCGTTTATCAGTAACTGCTCACTGCTCACCGCTCACTTTTCGTGTCCCTTTAGCTTGCGAGCAGGCGTCGTCGAAATCCTGGCCTTCGCGGTGAGCCGGTGCGGGAACTCCATTTCATGTTTGCGCCCTTTCGCGTCTCTTTAACTGCACTCGGTGCAAATGAGTTTTTGATATGTTTGTTTCTGAATGGCGATGCCCCGCCACGGTGGTCTAGTGGCTAAGGTACTCGGCTGCTGATCCGAGGGTCGCGGGATCAAATCCCGGCCGCGGCGGCTGCATTTCGATGGAGGCGAAATGTTGAGGCCCGTGTGCTGTGCGATGTCAGTGCACGCTAAAGAACCCCAGGTGGTCGAAATTTCCGGAGCCCTCCACTACGGCGTCTCTCATAATCAGAACTGGTTTTGGGACGTTAAACCCCACAAATCAATCAATCATCAATCTGAATGGCGATTTAAAGGACCCCTCACCATGCCACATGGCAAATATCGCTTATATATACTGGACGTTGTAAACGTTTCAGTCTAAAATTGCGTAAACAGCGTTTCAGTTTGAAACGTGAGCTCTTTCCGGGACGCATGGTGATCTATTAGTGAGTTTTAGTATATCGGAAAGCAGCAAACGCAAAGATTTAGCGTAAGGTTAACGTTACCGTGGAACACACCGCGCATGCGCAGAACGTTAACGTATACGATACCCTTACGTGCCTACGCTATTTTCGGAAGATATCGTTCAACGCTAACGCTCGCAAAGGGACCCGTACGGCTGGCAAGATGGCGTCAGTCGAAGTGAGACCACTCGCTTCAGATCTGTCGGGACATCGGCCTGCATTGTTAAGCTCATTCATTACCCGCTCATGTTCTTATTTGCCTTAGGTTTGGCTAATTAAGCTTCGCCAGCCGTGTATTGGTGACAATGTGTCGCCGTTTTCAAGATACGCTCTCAGTAAGCGGCACACAAGGCTTAAAACGTGAGTGCACTCGCTTTCACGGCCTTCGAGACTGCGCTTGCCGGCGCTCGAAATCTCAGAGGCCATGTCGCTTTGCTCACGTTTACGGTAGTCTCGTCGAGATGGCGGCACTGCCACCGGGGCTCTTTTTTTTTCTTTTTGTATATCGGCTGTTTCAAGCTAGAACCAGTTAAATAAAGCCAAGGCGAGTAGCGTGGTGCATTACTGTATGTATAATGCTTGAAATGACAGTATTGCTTGGCGAAGTATTCCTTCAGTCACAAAGGCTTGATAAGCCAGCCTTCGCAGCACACTCCCTGGGCACTGGAGAAATGTTGCAGAAGCTCCGGGGCACTGATGACAAGTGGAAAATCCGCCTTCTCAAAGCGGAAATATCGGCGAAATTTCTCGTATATAGCATAGCCTCGACGACATGGACTGCCTGCGTAGCTTCTCTGGCTTCCAAAGTATAAATTAAGCGCTCCTATGTCATCGCAACTTCGAAATGACAGGCAGTACGGGTCAGAAAGGAGACTCGATGGTGGCATTTTGAAACGAAGCGATGTTTTTCGGGTCTGCCGACACAGCACTAACTACACACTTACACGATACTGGCTCAATGATTTTGTGGCGCACTTAGGGATTTAATAAGAGTTGTTTTAGGTGTAGTTGTCGCCGTACATGCCTTTGCGTTAGCTTTAGCGTTTCGCTCTCTTCCGCTATACTAAAAGTCTAGTTTGTGCCGCTGAGTGCACCCAGCTTTACCCTAACGTTAACCTTAACGCTAAATCTTTACGTTTGCTGCTTTCCGATATACTAAAACTCACTTTTGTCAGCTGGAAATGCCCAGACGTGGTGAGGGCACCTTTCGCGCACTGAACCGTTCTTTGATTGGGACGGTTCAGTGCGCGGGGGACGGACGTCGATGCCGGCGAAATGCACTAACACCCGTGCGCTTAGGCTTAGGTGCACGTTGAAGAATCTCAGCTGGCAGAATTAGTCCGGAGACACCCACCCCCGCCAACTCAATCATGTCGTGGTTTTGCTACGTAAAATCCCAGAAATGATTATTAGAACTTTGGCCCTCTTCTTTTTTTCTTTAGGTGTTTCCGGTGCTTATCTTGTCCCCCATCCATAACTGCCGTCTATCTTGGTCGAAGTTTATGGCGTTTATATGCGCTTGCCGTTCTCAACCTCAAATGTCGATAACGTTAAAGAAAGTGCTCGATTATTCGTAGCGAACATTAACTTCTAAAGGCTGACTATTTTGCTTGGGACGAAAGTGTTGCACTAGTTTTTTATTGTGAAATTACCCAACGTACTACATCGTGGGCGTGAGCCTTAGGTGAAGGGCGCGCGTATTAAAATTTCACGTGCTTCAAAATGAACAGCGAAAACTTGTAACGTGTGTATGCCTCGACGTCTTGCCTTGCAACGTTCAGCTAAAGCCGCTCCTGTTTTGAACCAACTGTGCGCGTGCGTGCGCGCGGCTGTAGATTCGTGTATGCTGTTTAGTTGAAACATAACGGGTGCCATCCTTTCGACTTATGGAGGCCTGCCCACAAACACGTGCACCAAGAACATAGGACGGCATTTCGCCCCTTTTTTCTCGGTTACCGTGTTTGTGCGCTGGTTTTCATGATGCATTCGCCAAGTCACCCAGCTTTAATGTGTTTCGACGAGTCGCTGGTTACGTGCTTTGCAATGTTTTCGTCTTTCGTGCGGCCGCCCCGCTTCTTTCAAGCATCGGTTGTGCGTATGGCGCTCGTAGAAGTGCGGACATGGAATATGGTCGTGCAATAGAAAATGATCGGGCATTTGCTAGATGCTCTGGGTCTTCTTCTCGAAGGAGCTTCCTGCAAGCGTACGACCACATTAGTTTTCTGCCGCATGTATGGTTCAGTAGATCGACCCGTTAGGGTTCGGCCTGTCGTTGACAAGCGCCGTGCATAGAGCGTTCGTCTATATGTGACAGATTATACTTGACTGCTCATTGGGGGCTGAGGTAATTGAAGGCTCTGCTGTGAAATCCTCGATCAGCGAAGCCGCAGTTTCGAATGGTTCCTTATCTTCAGATGGCCATTGGCGTCGCTGCGCACACCACCTATCCGCGGTCAGCGCGAAAAAGAAGATGCACGGGGCCATGATGTTGCAATCTGGTCCGCGCGCGACAGTGTGCCACCGGCAGCCGACCCGATAGCGCGCTGGTCCGGAGTTGCTTACAGTGCCGCCAGCGGTGCAAAAAGTGTGATGAGCCTGCAGCTGCTGCCGCCGTGTCGACAGCCGTGGGGCGGCATCTACACGCAACCAGGCTTTCTTCTGTGGTACAGGGACCCACGTCAGGGTCTGCAGCGGTAAGCGCGCTCGACTCCAGGCAGTTGGCCAGTTTGCAGAGGGTATCTTTTACTAATACCCTGAAGTCAGCTGGGCGAGGGAGAAGCCACCTTTGCGTTGTTAAGTGGGACGCTGATAATTCCGCGTAATTCGCCGCGACCGGCGCTTAGCTCTCTGCCTTCCCCTTTTGTGAGGAAAACAAGCACGGCGAAAGCGATTCGCGCACGTTCGGCCAACATTTGTGTTCTCCGGCGATCTTCTCGCTTGCCGATAATGCCAGCGTCCGCGTTTCCCACCTTCTTATACCGGTCGTCGTCGGGAAGGCTCGTCGCAGCCACTTTGCATGCGTTAGTCCAGGATCTTTGGCCCGAATGAGTCTGGCAGAGGTCCTTGCGGAGCTCGTTCACTGTCGTGATTTCCGTGTTTCACCGTGCATATGATGAGGCTGTTGGAAATCGTGCGTGGCGCTGTGAAGAACTAGGGGGTGTAGCGGGTATGAAGCTTGTGGGCTTTCGCTTCTGGTTGGGCGCCATGTTCGGACGCGCTCTGCGCCAATCAAGTCTGTAGCAAGGACCTCTCCCACGGAGGCCTTTGAAGGCTGCAAAATTATTGCTGCTCATCCATGAAGGGCTGGTTGGTGACCAGACGGTGGTCGCGCGCTGCCGGTTTGCTTTAGGCGGCTGCTTGTTGGTTTATTCATGGCGCACGCGCAAGTATGTAACGCTTTGCCCACTGTGACCGCTTCCGCTGGCGTTAGCACAAAATGACATCAGTATCTGCCCTTTTTAATGCCGAAGTGGACTACGCCCGATTAATGTGTACGCGAGCGTTTTGCATTTCTCTCCCATCGAAATGCGACCGGGATCGCAGTGCATCGAGCTCAGCAGCCCCGCGCCATAACCACCGCGGTCGGATCCAACATCCCGTATGTTTTATGTTACTGAAGTGGCCGCCGCGGTGCCCTAGCGTGGCAATGGCACTTGACAGCAACCCGAAGGTCGCAGGATCGAATCCCGTCCGCGGCTGCCGCATTTCGATAAATGCCAAATGCTAAAGGCCAGAGTACTGTCCGTTGTCAGTGCACGTCATAAAGAACCCCAGGGGGTCGAAATTTCCTGAGCACTCCACCACGGCGTCTCTCAATCATATCGTGGTTTTCGGACGTAAAACCCTAGAAATTGTTATTCAAGTTGCCGAAGCCAAGGGAAAGAAATAGGAAGAACATACCGGCACATCCCGTGCTGCTCTGCTAGTTACCAAGTTACCATGATGTGTGAAAGTGCTCTGCCGCATATTCTATCGCTTGGTTCTTCACCACGCGGCACTAACGAGCTGTAGCACATGCTGCGGATAGCCATGACGGAGGCCGTACAGGGTCATTTGTTTTTGAGGGATTGCAGCTCTAGTGCTTTTCCGTAACGAAAAATGTCAGTGTGACTGATTACGCAATATCCATCGGTGTATTTGGTACTTTAATTCAGATTTTAAGTCAATATTCTGCATATATTGTTCACTCGGCCGTTAGTTCCCGAAACGCAGATGATCAAATGGCAGTAGCTTTGGCTACCGCTATGTTCGGTACAGTGCTCCGGAAACATACTGTCATAGCAAAACATTTCATAGAATGTGCGCGTGGGGAAACCGTGGTGTCAACTTGGTGGGCGTTTCCCGTTTCTGCGTGGGTGCTTTTACTTTTATCGCCGATCCTGAACCCTTCGTTGATTTCGCTAGACGTGTTGCCAAATCTCTTCCGAAGGCAGCACCCGGAAGACTTGTGTAGCACTGATAAACGTGACCGTCTCTTCGCCTTGGTCACTGAATATGTGGGCTAGCTACGTTTCATTAACGCTGTCATTCAGCTGCGGCGAAGCGCCGGCCATTTCCCGGTATCTGACGCGCTCCACTTAAAATGTTATTCCGCGTCTGTGACGCTTCTGTTAGAAATACAATGCGGTGAAGTTCGCGGTAAAACCAGGGCTTCGATAGTTCGGAAAGAGATCACTGCTCTGAGAGCTTGGAAGGTGCAACCAACGTCGTCCATCCTCCTAGCTAAAAGTTCGAGCCATTTAATCAACCGGCAGATGAGCAAATCGGCAACACACGGTAACTATAGTTATGGTGAGTACTGCAGAATTCCGCAAGCATCCACCCGTTTAGCACAGCGATACAACGAAACCAATGCGGATTTCTCAGAAATGAAGGCTGCTTAGTTCTTCCTGGTCCGTGGTTCGAACTCGGGACCACCGCCTGTCCGGCGCGCTCGCCGTATACCAGTTGAGCTAACCAGGCGGCTTGGAATCAAGAGCGCCCCGCCACGGTTTTCTATGGCACTCGGCTGTTGATCCGAAGGTTGTGGGGTCTAATCCCGGCCGTGGCGGCTGCATTTCGATGGAGGCGAAATGTTGAGGCCCGTGTACTGTGCGATGTCAGTACACGGGTCGAAAGAACTCCGGGTCGAAATTTCCGGACCTCCACTACGGCGTCTCTCATAATCGTATTGTGATTTTGGGACATAGAGCCCCAGAAATCAATCATTCAAGGAATCTTCAGGGCGAGGGCGAATTGATCGCCAACTTGAACCGCGAGGGCGTGAATATGTCAAATGAGCTTTGTACCCTGTAGCTTTGCGCTGCAAACGGGTAGATTCTAACTTTCCCTTTCATACGTGACTTGAAACCACCGTAACAGCGATAACTAAAACACTCTACTTTTTATGAAAATCGTACAAAAGACGGAGCCCGTAACATCACCGGTAATCTCTTTTAACCAACTTTTCTGCGTTGTCTTTCGACGGAAGTGAGCAGCCCGCGCATGACGAGCGCGTACTTCTGACGTCGCGCAAAGTGTCAAGGATGCACTGGAGTTCGATAAGAATGGTGCAAGAATGCAGCCATGCGTATTATCTGGTTTATTTGTTACAATTCAGTAAGAAATAAAAGCAAAAAACGTCCAGGTGCAACTCTTCCAGGTGGTCGAAATTGCGGCGTCTGTCATAAAATTCTGTCGTGGTTTTGGGACATAAAACTCCAGAAATCAATCGGAACTCTTTTCTTGAATGGGTATTGTTGGCGGTGCTCCATTATCTGCAAGTCTCTCCTTTTTGCCGATAACGGCAAAAGGGGAGACTTGTAGATAAGGAAGCATTGCCTGTAATCGTACCTACTACGATTACTCTGCTGTAACGTAGTGGAGCCATTAGCGGATATTTCCATAGTTTCCTACTAAAATTCTAGAGAGAAAACTGACGCTGCGATCGTGAAGATGCCATGGGAATGATGGGTATGACATGGATTTGTCTAGTCCTCGTGCCTGCGGCTTCGAACGTTCTGGTGGATTTATTCCTGTGTTTTTAGCGTCGGTGACGCGAGTGACATTACTACTTTTTCATTACGCGACGAAGGCAGCGGCTGTAGTGTGCGTTTTACCGCTAGAGGTCACTGTCGCATTTACTAAAGTCGTTTGCAATGATGAGGTGCTGTGCAGTCTGTTTCGTTGTTGTGTTTGTTGATGGATGGCTACACATATTACTTGCAGTGGTATTTTACCCAACTCTAGAAATGTTTGCGCTGCGTCTCGCGGACCTTCTCAATGCGATTTTGCTGTTTTGTATCAGGTGCGACATAATCTGTAAGCGTAGTCTGTCCGTATGTCTTGTACTACAGCATTTCAGTTCCGCTTTCTGATTAATTCAACGCTGACCGCATGCTTCAAGTAGGCGCACAGTTATCGTGCGTAGTAGACGCCCAGTTGGCGATAGGCAGACGCGCCTGCGGACGACGCTCAAAAAGTCAGCTCAAATCAAAGCTTAGGCGCACTTTCCGACGGAGTTTAACGGCATAGTTGTTTATTTAACATC
Source organism: Hyalomma asiaticum (assembly GCA_013339685.2). Lineage (NCBI taxonomy): Eukaryota > Metazoa > Arthropoda > Arachnida > Ixodida > Ixodidae > Hyalomma > Hyalomma asiaticum. Next base: position 264,732,311 of record CM023481.1, read on the forward strand.
ACGTTTTTGCACAAAACTAACCACCATACGATGGGCGATACCGCGCTTAAGCTACGGCCTCGCGCAGCGGCTTGGCCCGTATAGTTTGCAAAAAGGCAGTGGAGCACTTGCATTGCAATTAAAGAAGCGAGCGAAAGCACGTCTGTTAGATTTAGAAGACTCACCTACCTTTTACATACTTGAAAATGTCAGCACGTCACTTACAAGAGCAAAAATCTTAAGTTCGAACACAACTATATATTGAACTTAAACCTTAATGCACACTGATAAGTCTGGGCACAAGTATAGGAGGCAACATTGTCATATCGCACAATATTGCTAAATTTTTGAGCGTTCAGTATTTTTCTAACCGCGAAAAAGCAACTAGTACTTGCGCACGCACACAGTTATGCTAAAATATTCCGTTTTAGTGCACTATTTTGTCGTAAACGACCTTTTTTTTTTTTTCTTTTGAAGTGGCAAAGCGATATGAAGCCAGAAGAACGAAGACTATAGGCATATCCATGTCATACCCATCATTCCCATGCTGGCTCAACCGCCTTGTTTGAAACTCCCATAGACACTAGCGCCACATTTCCCTCTAGTATTTTAGTAGGGAACTCTACGGAGATTTCGATCTGGCTAATCGCCAGGCTATCTCACTCCCTCTTTCCTTTTGTCTCACACACAAGGGCTGTCTGCATTGTGGGGATAGCGCGAGCGCAAACTTTTCGGACGAGAGAGTTTTTGTCCGCAAATGCGTAAACGTGAGCGGCCAAAATACGGCCCATAGCTGACGTGATAGCTTAGAACTTGACCAAACGAACACGACTTAGTGTAAGAAAGCGGTATGCGACTTTAGTGGCGGTGTAAATTTTTGGCAGCGGCTTATTCGTGAACAATTCTCTGCCCCCTCCCCCCCTCTGCTTCCCTTCTTTTTTTCCTGCGAGAGCTGTCTTCGAATACAATAGAACGGATTCATATTTGTGGTTAGGCGAAGCATTGCAAGACGTCGCATGAGGGTCCGACAACTGAATTGGTCTCGAAGCACGCGTTGAAACCACGCGAGAGCTCTAGAAATTTCAAGCACTTGCGGTTCATTAACGTGCACAGTACACGGGCCTCTAGTAATATCGCCTCCATTGAAATGCGACCGCCGCGGCAAGATCTAACCTGCGTCTTTCGGGTCAGCAGCCTAGTATCGTAGCCAGTCTAACCGCAGTGGTTTAGGTAGGGTAGAAAAACTAAAGCCCCCTTATTCCAGGCTCTGTTGCTGTTATCATGGAGAGTAACGACACCCGTTCATCCTTGCCGCTATGTCCGACAGGTCCCACTCATCCGCGTCCCGACACCCTCCTTTTTAGGGGCGAAGCTCCTTAAGGCGTGGGTCGTGCGTCCCCGATGTATGTAGTTGTTGTAGTAGTAGCAGTAGTAGGTAGCCACCCCTCGTTTAGTTCTTGGAATGTCCGCTAGATGGCGGTACTTGTATATGAGCGCTGGAGTTGCCGCTGCTCTCCGATTAGCTGCTGCGCGGGGCTGCGCCGGGAGCGCTCCTCTCATTCTCCTGGATCGTCGCCGTACGCGTCGGATCGCGCTTCATGGACCATGGACGAAGAGAAAAAAATTCCGAACGTTGTGTCCGAAGCGCGGAATCGAACCAGGGACCCCTCGCTTCCGAACGCGCGGCGCTAGCCACTACGCCACGAAGCGCACATGGACACATGCACCATGATGACAGTAAACACCCAATATTAACGAAAGACTGCGCGTTTTTAACGCGTTTGTGCTAGCGCGTTACGACCCGTGTAAGAAGCTGGTGTAAGACGCTGAGGCCTCTCCGCCTTTTACTCTCTCAGCAGTCATGTGATGGCGTCGGCAAACGCGGTGCGCGTTCCGGCCTGTGTAAGGGGCTGCGTGAGACGTCTTTACACGATGATCCACTGGGCGAATTGCACGGAAGATTCACGGTTTACCGATGATTCCCTCCGGAGCTTCGCCCACTCATCATCATTCACCCCGTGGATATTCTGCGATTTTTTTCTCCACGCTGACGCATTCCGCGCGGCGATGGGCGGCGGCGCGCGGAACGGCCCCGTAGAGCGCATCGAGACACCGAACTTCGCGAAGTGGCTCCGGCGTCACGAAGCAGTCATGGAACACGTGTTTTGGCCGTTTTTAAGTTTTTTTCTCGCCGCCTGCTGTGGTAGGTTAGCGGCTGGATGTCTGCTTTCGAAGCTCGAGGTCGCGGGATCGAATCCCGGCCACTGCGGCAGGCATTTCGACGGGGCGAAATGCGGGAAAAAGAACAAGCAAAAATAAAAAGAAACGTGCGCCTAGGTCTAGTCGCATTTTAAAGAACCTCATTTGGTCAAAATTACTCCAGAGCCCTCCTCTGAGGGGTGTGCCTCAAAATCACATGTGGTTTTGGCACATAAACCCCATGGAATTTTTTTTTCTGTGGAGGGGTTGGGATTCGTTTGCAGGGTGCACCAGTGCTGCAAAGTGTAGGTAATGGAGCTTTTTAACAGGTGCCCCTGGGCATGCACACCGGAATAACTTCTACAATGCCCCTAGTGGTGACTGCCCGAAACATACTTGGTGACATCTACAGCAGACAGCGTGCATGCAGGCTCTCTGTGTTGACTTTCTTTCTGGGCTTGCTGCACCCTTTGTGGGTTGAACGACAGCATTCTTGTTTCTTCATTTTGACACCACCACAACAATGCACTATAGTAGCCTTCTGTAATGGCCGTAGAAAGCCTCCAAACATTGTCTTCTAGGTTTCCTGCACTGCTGCGTCAGGCCACAAGTGAATGAAGTAGGCACAAGCAGTACATAGCATTAGTGCCGATGAAACTGGCTCCCACATGTGCAGAAAATGCTTCTTAGTTGCAGAAAAGCCTTAGTTGCTTTTGCGCCACTAAACCGACACCATACTTAACACATTTAAAGGGGCCGACAACTGGCCAGAATGTGTGAACGGGCCTTTGTGCATTTCGAAACAAGTTGAATTATAGTGATGGAACATGATTTGAACACGATTTGTATTTTTAATTTGAACTTGCAAATTGCAGCAACTGAAATGTGGCGTAGCCTGGTGGAGACACCTTGGTACTGCTGTTTGGAGTCTTTGAATCACCGTACACCGCCTGCTGGTGTTCGTACAACCATAAATCTGCCTTAATGTTGCAGTCAACACATAAAAATGCATCTCCCCCCTACTATTTGCTTTCTACGCAGTAAAAGGAGTCGACGCCGAGAAGTGGCGCTGCATTCGCGGCAAACAAAAACCTGTTTTTAACCTTGGCACATGTCCTCAGTGGCTCCCAGGCATTGCGCGCATGCGCTCTGTGGAGGTATATATAGCCTGGTGCACACACACCCGACGGCTGTTGGCCACTGTTTGCAACATGTGTTGCATGTAAGACTCCATAGGCAGAAAATTCTCACAAAAAAATGTTTCATGCCATTTGTTCCGTTGGAATAACGAGAACAGGTAGCTTAAAAATTGGTTGTCAGTCCCTCTGAGCAAAATGCTCTTTTGGGCTAGTTTTGTAAGTGATGAACATGGGTTTAAGAATGTGGCACTGCATAGGTGGCAGAAGCACCAATGGAAGACTGCCTATGCAGCACAATGTTTCACAATGTATGTTCACTTAAAAAGTTAGGAACAGTAGCTTAAATCTTCATTTTTACTCTGAGCAACCTCTTTGTGTACTCCCCATAGTTTTAATCGCTTTGTTTCTGAATGGGACTGTGGTGTGACAATAGAGCATTTAATCACCACGTGAGTAATGGACCCAGGGTACCTCATTAGCATGTGCTTGAATGTTGAGTAGTGTCCATGGGTGGCAAAGCGTGATGTCGCTCCTTTGAAGAAATGTTATGGTTAAGTGCCTTGTTAAGTGTTTCGGTCATTAATGCATGCATGGCACAAGTGACTCTTGCCATAGCCAAGTAGCATGATCCGAAGGTCGCGGGATTGAATCCCAGCGGCGGCGGCTGCATTTTGATGGAGGCAAAATGTTGAGGCACGTGTGCTGTGCGATTTCAGTGCACGTTAAAGAACCCCAGGTGGTCGAAATTTCCGGAGACTTCCACTACGGCGTCTCTCATAATCAGCACTGGTTTTGGGACGTTAAACCCCACAAAACAACAACAACAACAACAACAAGGAGATACAGTTTCTGCAATGCTATTTACTACATGCTTGGAAGAAATCTTCAAAAGACTAGACTGGGACGAAACAGGACTCAGGATTAAAGGCTGCATGCCAGGCTGCATGAAAGAAAAATTTAAGTGCCTACGAAAGCTATGTATGTGTCGTGCTAGCACAGCATAATCTGCTTGTGGGGCTTGGAAGTTGCTGTGAAGTGTTTCCTCGGGGTCCTGTAAACTAGTTGGCTGTATTCAGGCTAAGACAGTGAGGTGTCTACGGCACGGTACGCACACAGTTTCTTGCAGCTTACTGTGGACTCTGCCACAGACAATGTTGCTTTTGCTATGGTGACAACCCAGGTTCCCTGTATTTGTAATATATGCACAGTGTTTTGTTTGTGTGTGAAGTATACCAAAAATTGTGAAAGATGAATGCGTCCCAACTGGATGAGGTTGGGACTGTCTGGCTAGATTTGGGATGTTTGTCGGCTGACACTTGGACACCATGGCAGCCATGTGATCCTTATGCAATAAGTAGAAGCTCATTACGTTAAGAGACACATTACAAATATTTCTGAAGCAACAGCGCAGCAAAACTTTGTGTAAGACTTGGACATTGGGCATATTGCATTGGACGTCTCGCATTGGACGTATCACATTAAACATGCCGACAGGCAAGAGGTACACAAGCATTATGCGGCTCTCATTGCCATTTCGGGTTGATCAGTCAGTATGAGAAAGCATACAGTTGCTGGTTTCTAGGTGCATGTGGCTACAAAAGGAATTTCGGTTGTGAAATGATCAGACCGGAAATTTTACATTTTATCTACAGCTTGTATGTTTTTAATTAGATAGCTGGGATACTGTTGGGGTTCTTTAATGCAAATTTTGAAACCTTGATTAAGTTCAACAAATGGAGTTGTCATTGAAGTTAATAACTTTGTGAGATGCGTTATTCTTTAATGTTTAGTGACTCTCAGGAGCTTAGCAGTCTTTGATATTAGGTTCACTCCTTCAGCATTGCTGGAAGCTATTAGTGCATCTTCATTTTAAACCTCCATTCTCTTAATTCACAGCCACACGTTCACATAAGAATTGAGCTTAATTATTCATGATGGCCCATTCAAGCTTTTGATATTTGCTTTTGATAAGTAGTATGACAGAAACATGGAAATGTTGCAAATACTGTGAAGTCATTATGTTATACTAATGGTTGAAAAGGCTGTTCAACAATCTTAAAAGAATAGTTTGCATTCATTTGAGTCCACTTTTGGCACTATTTAATTTGTAATTAATTTGGTCTTTGCCCCCTTATAAAGAAGTTTTAAATCCTTCCTTTCAGCCTTGATTCGCAGAAACAATTTCTTCACATTTTTTGGTTGGTTAACCGAAAATACTATTTCCATCACTATTTGTTGTGTATGGCATGGTATGACAGTTATCAGAAAGATTGGGAAACATTGACATTGCTGGCCCAAATGAGGTGTGACTATGACCATGGACCTCTTTTGTTGAAGGGACGCAGAGGCAACTATTCAATCACAGTGCATTGTTGAAATACTATTCAAGAAACATTGTTGTGCTTGTTTTGTGCCATGAAAATGCCTAGTTTAAGCTAAAAATCATTCTTTAATGGTCGGCACGCCATTAGAACTATTCAAACCGCCCGTCTAACCAGGTCACACTGACACAGATATACTGTTTTCTCTGTTCACTGGCCGACAGTCCACCAAGGTGTGCCAAAAGCAGGACAGATGGATTTAGTTATTGCTATGAGAAGACACTGCTGTCTGTCAGCAGCTGTGGAGAAACCTGTTTAGATGGTGTTGCAGCATATGTCCGCTCTGCCGACCGCCCCTTTTCATGACGATTGAAGCTTTTTTTCTGAGACTTAACTATGACACCACGCCAACTTAGCAGAATAGCCATACATCAATCTATTTTTTGCAATGAGCAAAGCGTTATTGGTGTTTTAGATGTTCTCAAGCATTCACTGAACATTCTAACAAAAAAAAAGGTTAGGTTATTTGCCTCTAGTGTCCCTTTAAAGGAACACTGAAGGCAAACAACTTTAGTTACATTGATAAGTGAGTGCTTGAGAACGTTTTGAACGGTCAATATTTTCTACCCCACTGCTCTGTTCACTGAGAAATTTAGGTAAATGCATGGCAAATCTGCACCATAAGCATGACATTCTGCGAATTTGGTGCGGTGATGTAGTTAAGGCAGCAGTATGCAGTCGGGAAGTAGAAACAGACTGACGACTCCTTGCCCAGTGACGGCTAGACCCTCATTCCCTCCTGCCTGCTGGTGCCTTTTGCGTAGCTGGCGTGACTGTCGGGCAGTAAAGAGAGAACGGCAAATCTATGCTGATAGACCTGCTTAGCCGGGAGGTTTGAATAGTTCTAATGACATGCTGACTATTAAAGTATGATTTTTAGTTCGAACTAGGCATTTTCATGGCACCAAGCAAGTGCAACAATGTTTCTTGAATGGTATTTCAACAGTGCATGTAGACTTCCTATTTGCCTTTAATGCCCCTTGAAGTGCTTTATGTTGGTAGCTTTACTACAATTTGAGCTATGATTTGCATCTTCCATTGATTTTAGGTCAGATTCATTGCAGACTGGCATTCCTTCATGTATTGTAACTTTTTCTTCTGTTGTTGCTAGTTTAGAAGCTTTAACACCACTTTTGATTTTCCAGGCTTCACGACGAAATTGAAGACTTCTACAGGTACATGCAGCCTACTCCAGCAGAGCATCAGATGCGGTTGGGGGTAATCCAAAGGATAAAAGACGTTATCCTGGGCCTTTGGCCGCAAGCAGAGGTGCTCTTTCAAATTCCAATCTCTTGACTTTTTTCTTGGCAGTTTTTAAATTGCATTGTGAATTGCTTTGTTGATTAGGTAGGAAATACACCTAACCTATGCATGTTGCTTTCAGTGTCTGTCAATAATTACATTGCCTTGACATCTAATGGTACTGCTCAGTGTGAATGCCTCAGCACTGTGCTACCTTGCAGTGATAAAACATATTGTAAAATTTACCATCGAATTATGAAGATAGAAATTTGATACCAAGTGAAACTGATAGCTGAGTGCAGGGAGATGCAATCCCCTGAGATTAAGAGAGCATGAGCAGCTTCCTTAAAACATCAAGATTGCATTTGTCAGTGCAGCACCAAGGCTGGATGAAAGCTGAATTTTCTGAATGCAGTAGCATTACATATCAAGAAGGTTCGTAGGCGTTTATTCGTTGATTTGCATACATCATTGGATGAAAAATGAGAGCTTAGTCCACATATTGCTCCCTTGTACGATGATTTACAAATTTTTTAGTAGAGGTTCCATCTTCATCTATCCTGGTTCCAAAAAAGAAAAAAAAAAGAAAGCTGTTCTGCAAAGCCTGTTATTTACTTTTGAGTGGAGCTTTAAGTAAGCTGTGCTTTACGATCTGCAAACGGGAAACTGGGGTAGAGAGAGAGGGGGGGGGAGACAATCGGGAAATAAGCACATGTGCACTTCTATGAAGTGCATGGCATTTGTGTGCACAGTTCATTCTTTTGTGCTTATACCTTTAGCCTGCAACTACGTAAAAGCGAATGCATTTCACAGCATAGCCTAGATTGTTATAGTGCAGTGAAGGGGGTGGAAAAGGGAAGTGAGGGTGAAGAATATTGTAGCCATGTAAGTGTAATACAGCAAAGGGGTGGGAAAGGGAGATGAGTGAGGAGGGAAAGGTGGAGGACGTCACAACTGGGCATTGCCCGTCAAACCAATTTGAACCAAGACGTGTCACAAGAGATGTCACAGCTAGTCATGTGATATGTTCCTGCCAAAACCATGTAACAGGTAGGCACGTGGTATGTTCCTGCCAAAACAATGTAACAGGTTGTCATGTGACATGTTTCCATCAAAACCATGTAACAGTTAGTCACATGACAAATCGCGTGACTCGAGTTTGTAGAAGCTGGAAGAAAGTAGGTCGGCCACATGCTCCAATCTGTCTAGCCTTGTACCACTAATGCAAGCTGCCTTGACTTTTTTATATTAAAAATGTGCTTTTTTCATCTGTTGTCACAACTGTAGTAGTAAAAAAACAGTATTCGTTCTTTTTTTTAACATTCATAATGATGGTTTTTAATACTTTTACACTTCCTGTTATCAGTGTCTGCATCCATTAAGCAGTTACCTTTGGCCTTCCTGATATTGCTCCTTTACTCTCTCTCTCTCTCTCTCTTAGATCAGTTTCTTAATACGTAGTTTAAATATTGATTATGAATACAACTTTCCTTCAGTCTTTTATACCTTGAACCAACCTGTGGATTTCGTTTATAGATGCCAACATTATGACAGGGTCCTGCTTGCTTTTATGAGTGTACAGGTGACAACAGATCTGTGCAGTTTTTGGCCTTAGTACGTCATCAGTGTTACTCACAGTACAGAATGTTGTGCTTGTCCACATAATCGAAAACTTTGTATGTCAACTTGGGTGCTTGTATCTGTACCAAAGAGCTTTTTATTGAACATTTTCCCCAATTCCTGACAGTAAATGCTCGAGTTCACAAGGCTAAATGGGGCTTTCTAAAATGTAAGCATAGGACGGGGGTGCTAATGAAAGTCTGTGCTCAAAAGCTTCATTTCACTTTGTTACATTTTTTGTTTGTTTGTTAGTGTCTCTACTGATTTTGTAGGCTGAAAAATATATAGTTAAATACATGGAATTCTTGTAGCAGGAAAAGATCCTTTCGTTTGTGTTCCTGAGTGGCATATTGGCGGTGCTTATTGAAGCCTTCAGCAATACTTAACATTATGGGGGGGGGGGGTGCTGCTTTCAGGTGGAGATCTTTGGGAGCTTTCGGACAGGCCTGTATCTCCCAACCAGGTGATTGAAGCATTTATGTCATGAGGAATGCGATTTGTGTTGTTAATGTGTATGTGGCTTAATTGCAGGTGAGAGTGCTGACGTATACCCTGAATATTTTATGCTTCTCTTAAAGGGGCTCGGGAGCTTTTCAAGCTACCATTTTTAGTTATGCTGGTTGCTTAGATTGGCAGTTGTAAGGATCAATGCGACAGTAACAGCAGCAATATGGGTACACATTCTAAAGCAATTCAAACTAGGAGATTGAAAATAAGTGTGTGGACGAGTGCATGCATGTGAGCACCTTCAACTCCAATTTTGTGTGGTCTCCTATCTCTATTTTTTCTCACCTACTAATGTAATCCCTCACCGATGGTAAGAGCTCCAAGTGCTTGTGTTGGGGGAATTTGTGCTTCATTGCTGCCTGTTTTGTCTGGTGTTCTGATCGTTGTTACCCTGGTAATAAATGAAAGTGAATCTGCACCCTAATAAAAAGGGCGCAGCAACAGTACTCCCACTATGACTAACTTGCACTGCTTGACAAATATGCACGTGTGTATGGTATGAACAAAATGAGGCTGCACATGTGCCTACACATGTGATGTTTTTCACATGAACAATTCTAGTGTGCACCTCTCTATAACATAGAATGTTGTTGGAGGTGAGAGGTAAAGAAGCAGTAAGCACTTTGTTCTGAAGTTGTTCTTTTCTAACAACTTTATTAGTGTGTTAATATAAGAAGTGAAGCGAACTAGACTAAAACAATCTCAAGCACGTTTTTGTATCTGTTAATTTATCAGTTAATAAAGGGGAATGGATCAGGGGCTTGTTTCTTTATTAGATGCATCATAATGAGTCCAATAGGCAGTGAAACCAAGGAAGGCGACATTAATTGTTGCCTTTAACTGTAGTGTAATAGTTATGGCATAAAGGGGAAAGGAATTAAATTTTCTTGAAGATATACCTGCTGTTGGTAGGGGCCGAACATGGTTGTCTCGAGGTCTTAGGTTTGGTGACAATATTTTACTAGCACAACTAAATTTCTTTTTGACTCCAACCATGGGTATACACAACTTGTGCCAGGAAGTCTAATGCATGAAAAATGTTGGAGGAGCCCTTCAAATATTGATGCGCACTCAAGCTTAGATGAGTACTATTTCCAGCTACCATCTTTTAGTTACTCTAGCTCAATGTGGTGAAATACCCTATCGCAATGTAATTGCTGCCTTAAGTCTTCTTTAAAATTAATTTAATGCTTATGAGTACTTTTGGAGACCTAATTGGGGACACGCTTATGACTCTGCACACAGGCGTGTGCAGAGCAGCTGTTGATATTTTTCTTTTTCAATGGTTGTGTTTTTGAATCCTAATCTTTTTTTCTTCTTCTTTTAGTGACATTGATGTGGTGGTCCTTGGCAAGTGGGAAACATTGCCTATGTGGACGCTAGAGAAGGCCTTGCTAAGTCATGGAATTGCTGAACCACAATCTATTAAGGTCCTTGACAAGGCCTCTGTAAGTTTTTCTTCTGTGTGAAAGCTGTTTGAAAATAGTGTTTTGAGATTCTGTGCAGATGGTTGCTTTTGCAATGTTGCTGCAAATTTCTGTTTACTGTCATGTAATTCAGAATAGCCAAATAAGTGCAAGATATTCATGCACAAACTGGCAAGGGTAAGTATTGACTGTCTGCATCATGCCAGGCTACGTAAGTCCATAGGAAATACACCAAAGTGCTTAGCCACATACCAAGAGAATTTGTTTTTTGGGTTAGAAATGGGCTCTGTGTGAGCAGGACTGTGAGACAAGATTGATCTTCATTTTATACGAATTGTGGACTGAGTTTGTATTGCCAAGCGTTATCTAATGTTAACAGAATGTCCCGTAAACTATGGACGCTCTGACATTGTTCAGAATGACGAGTTCAGAATGCTGCTAGTTATGGTGGATGTTTTTTGCATGCTTGGTCAAACTGCACAGCTGTAGTTCAAATGTTCTAGGTTCCCATTGTGAAGCTGACGGATGCAAGAACAACGGTCAAGGTTGACATCAGCTTCAACATGAACAATGGAGTAAAAAGTGCCTGCCTTATTCAGGTAATTCTTGATACCATTTAATGCATGTAACATTTTTATAACATACATTGCAGATTTGCAGCTCAGGGTCACAGGATCTACTCACGGCGACGGCAGCTGCTTTTTTGATGGGGGCGAGATGCAAAAAACTTGTGTACTTTGATTTACGTGCACATTAAAGAACCCTAGCTAGTCAAAATTACTCCAGAGCCCTCTTTTACTATGGGGTGTGCCTTATAATCACAGTTGGTTTTGGCACATGAAACCCCATCAGTTATCATTGCAGATTAGTAGTAGCATTGGTACTGTGGAGATATTGAAACATTGAAGTTATGTTCAAAATGTCTTTTCTAGTGTTTGTAATTTTCTAGTTTTCTTGTGGGACATGCGCTCCTTAAGTGCTCTCTGCAGCTGTGCTGGTCAAATGCTATGTTGGCTCACTATGTTATGGCCATATGTTACCGTGAGCCCTAACAATGTGATCATATGCTTGCTCAAACATCTAGGTCATAAAGTTATTGTATGGTTTTGAGGTGTATCAGTAGAGGTGTATTGTGGAAGTAGTACTAAAAAAATTTGTTAATGGGGCATAGTTATGTCACCTTCATTCATCACGAAAGGGAGGGGTCAAGGGCTCGTTCTTTATTTGTTAGAAACAACTTAATGAGCAAACAGACAAAGAAGCCTAGGAAAGCATAGGGGAAGTTACTTGTGGTATTGTAATTGTGAAGAAAGTAGAAAGGAATTAAAGTGGACGAAAAGACAAACCTGCCTTCGGTGGGAACCGAACCCACGACCTTCGGATGTCGCGTCCGATGCTCTACCAACTGAGCTACGAAGGCGGTCGTCCCCCCGTCCACTTTATTGTGTATTTATGTACGTATTATCCTGGGAGTGTTAGGCAGCGCCACTCATGGCCAAGGCGGCGTGTGTGGAACACACTTTCTTGCCAGGAGGCGTCACGTAGAACGTGAACTTAGGTGAGATGGCTGCTGCCCAATAAGCCCTCGCATGCTATACTCGCGGACAACTTTCTGTGGCAATGAAGGCAAGGCTACGGGGGCGGAGCTATCACTCTTGTGTTCGTGTGCAAGTAGTCCGGCGCCTGCATACCGTGATCTGGATAAAGTGCACACACAGATCCACAATGCCAAATGCTTGTGTCTACAAGTGGGATAACCGTACACTGAATCATCTAAGATTGCTCTAACACAAAAGAGCAAACGTCCTGTAGGATATGCACAACGCAGGCGCTCATATCAAAATGTAGCATCGTATAGTAGCTATCACACGACAGAAACAGGCATTGTGCGTGCAGGTCCCGGAGGCTAGTTCCGCGCTTCGCTGTTTGGTCCATTCGCCGACAGGTGCCGACTGTGTTCTTGGAACGACGTTTGCTATGGCTGCTTCGGAAAGTTCTGTGCGAGTTCGTTAGTGATAAGTATGCACACAATGTTTTATGATTAAGAATTTAGGCCTCCATATGCCTCTCAGGTGCCGAAAGCCGTTCACTTTTTCGCAAAACATCAGCGTAAGTTTGGCACTATACACAGCAGCGCAAGCATGCAAGCGCTCCGGCACCGGAGCCTTCCCTTCATTGCCACAGAAAGTTGTCCGCGAGTATACCTAAGGCACCAAGTCTGCCGCAACGAGGCCCAAGCTATGAAATAACGAAAGGGAGGGGTCAAGGGCTCGTTCTTTATTTGTTAGAAACAACTTAATGAGCAAACAGACAATGAAGCCTAGGAAAGCATAGGGGAAGTTACTTGTGGTATTGTAATTGTGGAGAAAGTAGAAAGGAATTAAAGTGGACGAAAAGACAAACCTGCCTTCGGTGGGAACCGAACCCACGGCCTTCGGATGTCGCGTCCGATGCTCTACCAACTGAGCTACGAAGGCGGTCGTCACCCCGTCCACTTTGTGTATTTATGTACGTATTATCCTGGGAGTGTTAGGCAGTGCCACTCATGGCCAAGGCGGCGTGTGTGGAACACTTTCTTGCCAGGAGGCGTCACGTAGAACGTGAACTTAGATGAGATGGCTGCTGCCCAATAAGCCCTCGCATGCTACCTAAGGCACCAAGTCTGCCGCAATGAGGCCCAAGCTATGAAATAACGAAAGGGAGGGGTCAAGGGCTCGTTCTTTATTTGTTAGAAACAACTTAATGAGCAAACAGACAATGAAGCCTAGGAAAGCATAGGGGTAGTTACTTGTGGTATTGTAATTGTGGAGAAAGTAGAATGGAATTAAAGTGGACGTCTGTTTGCTCATTAAGTTGCTTCATTCATCACAGTGGTTTGAAACTGGAAATGTCAAGGTGGATTTCATACTTTTGAGGCATACACTGCATTTTTTAGATATGTTTCTTCCTTTCTTATTTAGTGAGATATCCAATGTGTTAAATCATAGCCCTTTGATATACAGCAGGATTATCTTGACACCCGCCCCCCGAACAGTGCTTACAATAGAACCCTGCTTCCAACTTCCCTCATAGACATGTAGAAACGTCCAGTTCTCGTGTTGGTTTTATGCAAGTGTTTCTTGGCCCTTTCCACCCGTATTTTGTAATGGGTCCAATGTACGATTGTATCTGACTGAATTCGATGACCCTATTTACCTTTACACACCAGCATACTGGCTTATGCTGGCCAGTAGTGGCGACATTATTGCTGGTGTTGACTAGGGCTGGCAAAATGAGTTGTGAAAATGTCGTCATTTCATCTGAATTCAGTCTCAATTCAGATGGAATGTTGAGAGCAGCACGATTGTGGTGTGCGAATGCGCGTCGCATGGTGTTTTTGTATTTCGCAGGCTTTCTTTGCAGCTTGGAAAAAATTGTGCACGTGAGACTGATTGCAAATAATGGAATGGGGGTTTCTGAAGATGCTCTCGAACTTTGCAAATCCCATTTCTTGCCTAAAGTCAATATTCAGCAATTTAGTTAAATAATTTTAATTAACAAAATTAACTACAAAACAAAAAAATTGTATTGCGCAAGGTGGCTGTCAGCAATATGCAACCGATTTCACTTGCCTGCCTCTAATATATCATTTTTTAAACCCTTGGCTCAAGTTAGTTTGGACATCCGGTACACACACACACACACACACACACACACACACACACACACACACACACACACACACACACACACACGCATGCATGCATGCACTCTCTCTCACTCCTCACTCACTCACTCACTCACTCACTCACTCAAGCTTTGTTATAACGAAGTTGAAGGGAGACATGGAAATACTTCGTTTATCCTCTATTTTGTTATATCCATTATTGCCCTTAACTTCAGTATTTGCCATTTGGGTGCAATAATTTTTACGTGCAAATAAGACAGCACTGTGGCCCACGGTAATGTTATATAGAGCCATGGGGGGGGGGGGCTTGTGGTGGAAGTTTTATGAAAGCGGTGAAAAACTACCTGTGAGTACCATGCAAATCGGCAGCTGGCGCGACAGGCTGCATTCTGTCGCAGTGAGGTTGTCCTTCGCTTTAATTTAACGCGCTGTTCGTCCACATTACCACAGAAATGTAGAAATCGCCGTGCTATTGAACAGTCAACAATGAAAATATGCTAGCCATGAACGAGCACCACGCAGTGGACTACCAAGCTCACCATCTTGACCACTATGACACACAGTATTTAGGCCAACGACCATTGCCGCACCAGCTTGGCTTGGCTGGCTTGCGGTTCCTGAGGTCGCTACGTCGCCGATGCACCCAGCCGCATTGGTGTTCGGTATCATTTGTGGGCGGCCATAATGAGAGAAGTGGGTGCAGTAATCATTTCTCATCACCACACCATTGAGTTTGTCTATCATGTCTCTTCTGCCGGCTGCTTGATTGTGCAGTTAGCGTGGCCTCTGAGATTGGCATGATTTCATCTTCGAAGCTACGCATTGCTTAGGTGCTATGGGGAAACAAAAACAAAACGGGTGTGTCAAGTGAGGACTGCAATAGGTTGGAGGAAAGTGGCAGCACATAGTGGGCGCTGCTGCTTGCATGTGGCTATGCACGGCAATGTGCTGCAGTTTCATCAGGCTGTAGTATTTTTCAATCGCCGCGCCAAATGTCTGCTGAACACCATGGGATGAATTTGTTTGGCATGAACGCGTTATATCCATTGAGAGTTCAATTTTACTTCGTTAAAATAAGTTTTCAAATGCATGTGTCTGCAGATTTTATTACTTCGATATATCCTGTTGCATTATAATGAAGTTCGAGTGTGTGTGTGTGTTTGTGGCAACTCACAAAGCCTATCGCATCCTTGCAATAGTCATGGCTGGCTATGTAGATGAGAAGTGCACGGCTGTGGTATAGTCATCATGAGGCCTCTGTGAAAGTGCAGCGCAAGAGCAAATTTATTTTCCTTACTTAATTGCATCGTTTTTGACACTTTATTGTGCAGCTTCTTGAAAAATAGAAAACAAAAATAATTCCAGGTGGCCTGGCATTCATGTGCGGTGCGGTAAACTGGGTTAAAAAGGGGGAGGGGGCGCTTGCTTGGTCATTGGCGCCAATTTCAAATCTCTCAAAAAAGGGAGGGGGAGCTTGTATTAGTTGGGGTGCTTGATCGGGATTTTACGGTAAGTTAGCCTCACTGCCATATATCCCCTTCAGAGGCGGCGTACACAATTGTTTTTGGCAGTTCATTGTATAAGCAGCCATGAAAGTGCAAGGTACACTGAGCTTTAGATAAATTGAGCCCATGGCGTATTCAATGCGTTGTCGGTTTGCTACAAGGTGTGGTGTATTCCTGCGGCCAATAATTTTATGAAGGCATCATCATATTTATTTTTATTTTATTTATTTACAACATACTGCAGGCCCACATGGGCCCAGGCAGGAGGGGCAAAGAAAAAACAAAAACAAACATATATTTCAACTTCAACATTATGTTCAATCGATTCAACTGAATCAATCAGATAACGGCAGTGCTTTCCATTCGTTAATAGTGCAAGGAAAAAAAAGAAAACTTGGAGGTGTTAGTTCTTGTTTGATATGGAGTTCAGGATTCAGGGTGATGTCTCGTTAGTCTTGTTGCTAGCGGTCATAGATAGGGAGCAGGTTGTAAAGAGTTTATTTCTTAGGAGAGCAAGAAATTTAAGCCTGAGTATTTTACGTCGTAGTTTCAAAGTTTGTATACCATGAGCATGCATGAGAGCTGTGGGTGAGTTGGTGTTACAGAATTTAGAAAAAATAAATAACAGCCTTGCACTGAACCATTTCAAGTGCACATGTATTGTCGTTGGTGTGAGGATCCCAGACTGTGCAAGCGTATTCCAACTTAGGCTTAATTAATGCTTTGTATGCATGAAGTTTGGTTTCTGGGGGCGCCTGTTTTAGCTTGTGTCGCAGAATATGAAGTTTGTGAAAAGAAGCACAAATGTTAGTGATATGGGAATTCCAACTGAGCTTGTTAGTTATGGTCACTCCCAAATATTTATATTCATTCACCTCAACTAGGGGATTTGCTGGAAGACTAAGAAAACAACCGTTTATGTATTTTCTTCGTTACATGCATGTATACTGTTTTTGTTTCATTTAGTTTCATGTCCTGTTGTTTGCACCATGAATGAACATTATGGAGGTTAGTATTCAAAAGTTCCTGGTTCTCTCGCCAAACAACCTCATGATGCAATATGCAGTCATCTGCAAATAAGCGAATTTGAACTGGTCCCGTGATAACGTCAGCGATGTCATTAATAAAAATAAACAGGAGAGGTCCCAGTACACTACCTTGCCAGTAACCCTGAAGTAACTGGTATACGATGCGAGTGGTGACTGTTAATAGAAACCAACTGGGTGTGTTTGTCTAAGTAGGCAGAAATCCAGTTAATAATGAAAGAGGGGAGGCCAATGTATTTTAATTTCTAAAATGATTTTCGTGAAATGTGTCGACTTTATATGCTCCTGTATTGACAACAAAAATATTTTCATTGGCTCGTAGTAAATGCAGCCGACAACAAACTGCAACTCTGTTTCAAGTCTCTCTTGCAATTCTTTTATTACAATAAGCATGACTGACTTCAATATAATTTATATTTAATTATGCTCTAATTGTAAACAATATTGTGCTACAAATATTTCAATATATAACCGCATTTTACTTCTTGCAATGGAGTATGCAGTGCCAGGGACACTACGTGTAAAGATTTGACACATATATTGACACTCTGTCATAACTCATACCTGAGGTGGATATTGTTATGCAGTAAAATGTGTCAAGTGTGGCAAGAGGTGATTAGTTTTCATTTGTCATCGTACATTTTACCTTGCATGTGAGTAATTAGTCTGACGGGTACACTATGGTTACAAGTATCTGTATGAATGCTGTTTGAAAACTTACTGGCAATCATTGAGATCTATGTATGACATTGTTGCAACCCTAAGAAAAAAAGGGGTTGAAAAAGATGTGAGCAATCCTCTCTTGTCACATCCAAAGCACTCCCCCTCCCCTCCTTCATCTGTTTGGCAAATCTCCTTATATTCAAGGTGTCTAGGTTTTCAGCTATGTTAAATATGCAGTGATGTGATAGCTGCGCCAATTGCGCCAAAGTGCGCCAAACGCGTGTTTTCGCATTCCGAAAACGAAACTAATATCTTGAGGTCGAAACGTCCACGTGCCGCACAATTGCGAGTGACATCAATCCTCACGTCGACATCGATCTTCATCGCCATTGCACACTTCGCACGTAAAAAGCAAGGAAAACGTGAGCGCATGGGTGGTCAAGTCGAACTACCGGACAATGACGTGCTTGGAATGCTGCAGTTCCAGTGACTTTCTTGTTGTTCATTTATAAGTGCTGTCCTATAGGAGTTTGGCAGCTATAACACAACACTGACCATATAAATTAAATAATGCTGAAGTTCTAAAATTAGTTATTTGGGCCAATATATGATGTTGCACAATTGCCTCTAATTTAATTAAATTATGAGGTTTTACGTGCCAAAACCACGATCTGATATGAGGCACGCCGTGGTTGGCAACTCCAAAATAATTTGGACCACCTGGGGTTCTCTAATGTGCATCTAAGTACACGGGTGTCTTTGCATTTTGCCCACATCGAAATTCCCCTAACACCATCTTTACGGCACATCTCTTTGTTCCTAAAAGCTTTCTCCTTATTTTACTATTTTACTTCTCGCAAAGTCAGTTTCTCCACTTGGCAATGAGCCTTGAGCTGCTCCAAAAAGCCTGCTTTCCTGCTCCAAAATGCCCTTTTGGCTGCTCCAAAAAGCTGCTACAAAACGGCTTCAGCCAATCACATCACTGAATATGCTTCATCAAATATTTGCACAAATGCCTTGCATAGATATGTTGCAGTGAAGCTTTCTAATTCAGAAGCTTTATAATATAGAATGAATGAATAAGGAAGGCACTTGCTGCACAAGCCATTCATGTTTTGAAGCGTGCACCTTACCTATTTTTTCTTCGTGACGTAATTTGTCCAGGTACAGTGCTTTATTTGGCAGTAACTTGTCGACTATAGTGACACTGCCAGTATTAATACAGTCTACTCTCCCTACAACGAACGCCGCTTCAACGAAATTTCCGGTACAACGAAAAATTCTTGGTTCCCCGTCTGCAGTCCATAGGAGTCGATGCACAAATATGCTCGCCACAACAAACACATTTTTTGTGCCGTTTCGCTTCAACGAAATTTGACAATGCAATTCCAATCTCAAAAATTCGATTTGCTGTGTAGTAAACACAATCCCAAACATATTGGTGCATTTCAGAAGATAAAAATACGTCTACAAAGTCAAAATCGCGTGTTGGCACCACCAGAAATGGCCGATTTAGCTGTGTGGTTGATTACTGATGTCTACCGATGCCATCTACCGGTGTCTATCAAGATAGCGATCTCCCACTGGTGCCCTTTTGGTCCTTCGCCCGACGAAGAAAGGGCTGGATGTTTCCTCTCTGCTTGAGAAGCAAGTGACGACATCCATCACACACGATGCGATGTTATCGCATCGTTCAGTTCGCTCGGCGGAGACGGCCGGGTCGTGTCATCTCTGCTTCAGCCGCATTCATCACCAGCATTAGCGTGCTTTTGCTCGCACCTAAAACATACGATGTGTGGGCGGTGTTATCGAGTTGGACTTCGTACAGAAAAATGGCAACTGCAAAAACCCGCTAACAGTGTCCATATCATGGCTATCGCAATAACTCCCCCACTGGTCGACAACTTTTTTTTATGGTCCAAGCAACCCCCCCCCCCTCATTAACTACTGTATTTCCTCGACTCTAACGTGCACTTCTTTTCCGATAAAACAGGTCCAAAAATCGTACGCGCGTTAGAATCAAGTGCAAACGAATGACAACGTTAACCAAGGTTGCTACGTCACTGATGCAATCTCCGAGACGCATGGCGGCCGCACCAGCTTTCAGTAGTGCTCACGGGTGGCTATAACAGGAGAATAGATACTTCCCATTGCTGCATGCAAAACAGCTCATCATCGCATTTCTCCCCGATATCTGTGCTGAGCCTGAGCCTCTCACTCGTGCGCGCTCCATGACGTACGTCCGAGATTGCGTCGCGGCAATCTGAGACCACGCCCCGATCATGCCTAGTCTTAGCTGCGCCAGCCTGTGCAGCATGCATGGCAGCACGCAGCAGCGAGTGTGAGGGAACTGCGACAGCACGGAGGAACGCAGCACTGCAGGTAAATGATGTTAGCGCCGCTTGCACGCAGCTACGCCCGACAACGTGTGGCAGTTTTCCGGATGCGGGAGTTTTGAACCAGCGCACCAAACGCCTTTGAGACACCGCGGATCAAGCGAAGCGGGAAAGCCACAGCGCGGCCGTTCGAGGGACTGCAGGGGTCCAAAGTTTGCAGTCCGTTTATTATGCGAGTGCGTTCATTACGCGAGCGCGGCATTTGTTTTTTTATGAATGTGTGAAGGTTGATTACTTTTTTATTGACGTTTCACTTCTTTTTTTGGTTGTGGGAAACGGGTGCACGTTACTATGGAGGGCGTGGTAGAATCGAGTAAATACGTAAATCTCCCGGATTCCGTTTCTGCAAACTTGGCAGGTATGGTTTCAGTACTCGCGTTTTCCGAACCCTTCTGACTACCACCATGATGCCTCGTCCTGCGAGCCATATTGAGGCGTATAAGTTTCATTGTTCTACCAGCTCAGGTCAGTTATATTTTTTCGATTTCACAACAACGAAATTTTTTCCACGTACCGTCAATTTCATTGTAGCGAGAGTCTACTGTATTTGCAGTGGCTGATTGATAGCAGTGTTAAGAACAGCGCACTTGGTGGCGTGGCATATTCAATAGCCCTGCCAAGTTTCAATAGATTGACTCAAGGTGGCCATTAGTGTGCATACTGATCTTGCAACTTGCAGAGACTACATATTAAAAAAAAATATCAACTACATTAGCAGTCATGTGTAAACATTTCTTAATGTCATAATTTCTGTACAATAAACTTTTTCTACAATTTGGTGTTAACGTTTCATTTTTTTTTCTTTTCCCCTATGCAGTCATTCAAGGAAAAGTACCCTGCACTTCCAAAGCTGGTGCTGGTGCTGAAGCAGTTTCTGCTACAACGGGACTTAAATGAAGTGTTCACTGGTGGAATCAGCTCTTACTCTCTGATCCTGATGACTGTGAGCTTTCTACAGTTGCATCCACGGGGTGGGGATGCCCCATCTCCAAATCTTGGCACTTTGCTGCTGGAGTTTTTTGACTTGTATGGAAAACACTTCAACTATTTTGTGACTGGTATCCGCATCAAGGATGGTGGTGCATATATACGGAAAGAAGAGATGCAGCGTGATGCAGGGGAGTCCTACCGTCCATCGATTCTTTGCATAGAGGACCCTCTCACTCCAGGTGATTTCACTTTTTATCCTAAAATTGTGCAAAGTGTGCTGAGGTGTGATAAAACTGCCATCTTGGTCCATTTCTGTGATAAATATAAGCTAAAGATTTTCACTTTTGTGTAATGTGTAGTAAAATTTGTTGTTTATTACATGTCCTTAACAAAAGCTTGTTCTTTTCGAGCACTCTGTGTAGCACTACAGTGTTCAACTTCCGAAGAGGTTTACTGCATTTACTTTCATGATTTGTGCCCTCGCATTAATTGCGCACCCCAAGTTTCTAAAAAAAAGTGTTACAAGAAAAAAGAAATCCTTGCATATTGTGCGCTTCCTCCGCTGCTCAAGCCAGCCTAACGGCAGGCGCATTGACAGCCCATCTGTCTCCACGCTGTGATGGAACCTACATTACACTGTTGAGCTTGGTAGACAAGGCTTCGGCATAAGCCAGCCGATCATGGTTTAATTTGTTGTTCAGAATGGTGACCTCCAATACCTGTACAGCAGAATTCAAACATAGTCATGGTTTTTGCAGAAGAAAATGAGAGAATTGCTGCCGCTAAGTACTGTTAACAGTCGCGCTTGATACTAGAGTTGAGGGAAGCTTCTGACAGTGCCCAGTGATGATACTGAGTTGGACGTTCCAGCTAGTGGTTTTCTATGTACATCACAACGGGGTTTGTGTAGTTAATGTACATGTTTTGCTAAGTGAACAAGTGCTGTCATTTTTGCTTTAATACTTGAATGCCTTCCGAATGTATGGTCCGTGTCAAGACTGCTGGCACGTTATTTTGAATGCATTCGTGAAATTCCCATGTAATTTGTGCACTTTGTTCTTAAAATTTAAGCCCTAGATTTGGGAAAAAAGTGCACAAATTATGCAATTAAATACAGTAGTTTAAACCACAAAATAAACGTACAGAAATGTTTAAAGACTATGTGCTGTCACTGTGGTGCGTCAGGCTGTCTACTAATTTCAGCCATTCTGTCCTATCTATGATAGACAAGACAATCTCGGAAACTCCATGTAGTATGGTTATCCAATTTCAGAAATTGTTTCAGGTTACTTTAGAAGAAACGAAAGATGCTTTCCAAGTTGGTTATGATATGAGAGTGCAACCATGCAGTTATTGTTGTCACTTGTGGCATCGTGCTTGGCAGAGCTATTTCATAGTATATAAGAAGGTTATGCATGTTCTTGCCTAGTAATGCACTGAATTGTCTTCAAAGGCAAACATCTGACAGATATTTATCAGATTGTTGGTGTTAAGCCTAGTTCTAACAATTATTTTACAAAGATTTTAGTTTGAAGATTTTGCATTAAAGTGGCACTGACACCAAAGCAGCAAAAGCCTTATCGCTTGTGGCGAGGCTAGGCATTGAAAACTTTTCTTCGTCCAATGGATGGCTGTACCAAAAGCATCTTCTTGAGCGGATGCTCTTGTGCATGGCTAACTCCACGCAGTGCGAGGCTAGCGTCCTCAGTGCTCCTCAGTGCGAGCATGGGGTCGCATTAAAGAGGAGATGATTGCGGACTGCGTCAGGGCCTGCGGTTTAAGTGCAAGTGCCTTGAGAGATGAAGGTGGTTCGTCTTCTCCAGCGTGGGAAGCGCACACAACCGAACTTGATGACGATAGTCTTCAACCATCTCTCGGTGCACGTCCCTTTCGGAGAATTCGTTACTGTTGACAGTCAAGCTGAAACGTGTGGTGCGCTGACGGACACCGAAATACTCTAGATCATTAGGCCCATTGAGGCTGCTGATGAAAGTGACTTGGACGACGACGTTTCAAGCAAGCCGCAGCCTATGGCAGCTGTTGTAGCTGCAGGCCTTGCGCTCGCGCAGCGGTTTTTTGCTGCAGAGAGCAACGCCTAGGAAGCACTCAGCCACGTCTATAGCCTGCAGAACTTGCTCTCCTTGGCAAGATGCCGCAAGCAGAAGCAGACGTCAGTAACTGATTTCTTTTCCAAACGAATTAATAAAAATGTTCGTTTTTGCCCCCTGTGGTTAATTGGAAGCTCATTTAATTCGAAGTTTTTCGCGGTCCCCGTCAACTTCGTATTAACGGGAGTCGACTGTAACACGTCATCAACTAGACATTGCTGCACAAAAACACCAGGCAAAAATTTTTGCGTCGGCACCCCTTTAAGAACACCAGGGAAATTTAGGCTCTGCTTGTAGTGGAGATGGAAAGAAAGGCTTTAGATGAAGTACTGTTGGCTCTCCCAACATTTGCTATTGTTTACTATTGAAGGAGCGGTCTGGTAAATGCTAAGCCTAGTTCTGTCATTCAGGTTGATATAACGTACACAAAATGTGGAAATGCAGTAATGTATCTGGTATGCACGGTAAAAGCTGTGCTGCTTCTTTATGTGCATAAAGCATTCACATTTGTAAATCGTATTCTAAAACTGGCCGTTGTTGCATCTTTAACTTGGCAATGAAGAGGAGTGCCACACTTTTGTAAACTGCTTGTATTAAAACGGAAAGCAGACAAAATTTACGTACACTGCTCTCAAATATATTGACTGACAAGGACTACAGTGAAACTGTGAGCTTATACATATTTGGTCAGTTTTGACTGTCAACATTTCCTCTGTTGAATGTTAAAGCCAAACAACTGCTTTTGTCAGAATGGTGGACGAGTGCTTGAGAATGTCGACACATCAGTATATCTACACCACTGCTATGTTCACCAAGAAATTTGGGTAGAGGCAGGACAAAGCTTGCCACCTGGAAGATATTCTGTGGACTTAGCGTGGTGACGTAGTTGAGCCAGCGGTATGCAGCGGGGCCGGCTTGACGTCAAACAGGTTTCTCCATGGCTGCAGAGTTCTTTGATATCCTCCTTGCTTGGTTAAGAGGACCATCGAGGCTCCCAAACAATAGCTAGACCCCCTCCCCTCCTGCCCGTTCATGCCTTTCACACAGCTGGTGGGACTGCTGGTCAGTAAGGAAAGAAAATGGCGAAACTACGTCAATGGACTTAGTTAGGAGGGTGGTTTTAATAGTTCTAATGGCATGCTGACCACTTGAATACAGTTTTCAAACTAGTAAGTTTTCTTAGCACAAGACAAGCACTACATTTCCTGAATGGTACTTGAACAGTGCATGTTACTTAATATTTTACTTAATATTTGTCTTTAGTGTCCCTTTAAGGGGGGACGTAGCAATGAAAAGTTTGTTATTTATGGGTATAAACTGATGAAATTTGGCACACTGATGTAGTTTGTTATGCTGATATATGAAATGAAATCTATTTTAAGCTACATATTTTTTGAGTTGCATCACCTTATAGACTCTTGCAGTCACCCCCTAATTAATTGGTCAATTAGACAATATTTAAGTTTTACTTAAGCATATACACTAAGGCCCACTGTGTGCCGTAAAGCTGTTTATGTACAAATGAGTACAGAAAATTTTTTTGAAATGTCGACATATTTTCTTACAACTTTCGCAAAAATACAATTGTAAAAGTTTGTGTGACGTGCAGGTATAAATGAATAACTTTATGACGCTCACCAGCGTTTCAGGATCTAATTGAAAAAAAAAACAATGAATTTAGCTTAATTAGTTATGAAATGGCACTGGGGTGTCTGACAGCAACTGCTAAAAAAAATTGAAGCTGAGAAAACTGAGCTCAAAGTTTTATTTCATGAAAGCAGTTAAATATTAATTTTCAGCAGCTAACTTCTTTCTCGTTCTTGGAGGTTTTATTTTTTGTTGGAGAAACAGTGGTGGGGCTATTCTCAGGTTTGATTGCTCCTTTTTACGATGTACCAAGATGGCGGCACCTTCGGAAGCCCGATTTTCTTGTGATTTTGATGACAACACATAAAGTGGCAATTTCTGCATTACTACTGCGCATTTCATTATAATATTCCATCACAAGGTAAAAGAAGGTCCAAGGATCATGAAAAAAAAATAAATAAAAAAATGCAGAATTTTGATCAAATTGAGCATTCCCATTGCCACGTTCCCCCTTAATGTGTGTGGGTGTTATGTGCTTCAGTTTTTGGCTAATGAAAAAATTGAAGCACCATGTCAGAAATCTGCTTGTCAGTGTTTTCTGCATCAGTGAAAGAACCGAGCCCTCCTTCATATAAAGCTGGTTCTTTCTTGCGAGACGTGACCTTTTTGTGAAAAAACAAGCTGAAACAAGGTCCTGTTAATTTCAGATTTTTTTCTAATTTAAGATACCAATTGTATTTGACACGTTTGCTTGTCAGCCTAGTTTTAAAAGGCAGCCTATCTTCACTCAGCTTTTTGTAGGCTTTCCCATGGTGGCATTACAGCTCTGCCGTTAGCCTGACAGATGTGATGGCGTGGGTTATATTTCGAGTCACAGTACCTGCATGTTACTGGTGGCTAGGTGCACAAAAGCTTGATTGATTTTCAGGGTTTTGACATCCCAGAACCACCATTGATTATGAGATGCCTTAGTGGAGGGCTTCGGAAATTTCGACCACCTGGGGTTCTTTAACGTGCACTGACATCGCTCAGTACATGCACTTCAGCATTTCGCCCCCATCGAAATGCAGCCACTGCAGCCGGAATTCGATCCCTTGACCCTTGGATCAGCAGCAGAGTACCATAGCCACTAGACCACCGTGGCAGAGCACAAGAAAGCTTGTGTACTTATATTTACATGCATGTTAAAGAACCACATGTCAAAATCCATCAGTCACCTGCTACAGTGTCTCATAATCGTATCTTGGTTTTGTCATGTAAAATCCCAGAACCTAATTTTAGTTCAGCTGCTTTTTTATCTGAACACCTGGAAGGTGTATGTTCTACATAATGTACAAATCCAGACATCTTTCTGGTATTTTATTTATCATTGTTGCTTCCATGCATGTGAATGAGCAATTGCATTGAAGTGAAAAAGAGAAAGTACATCAAGTGCAGATCTATCTAGGAATCCTATACTAATTGTTTATGGTTGCACACTACAAAGCAGAACAGTTGCATAAATTTATTGCCATCATCTGGCTCATGATCAATTGAATGTGAAGATTCGTGTGTCCTGTTGCGGAGGCTTCAGTTCTAAGCTTTTTGTGCCTGCTGATTTTTCTTTTCAGGTAATGACATTGGTCGCAGCTCATACGGAGCATTGACTGTGAAGAAAGCATTTGAGTATGCTTACATGGTCCTCAATCAGGCAGTGCACTCATTCCAACCTGCTACGAATGACCCAAAACAAAGGTTAGTGTATAAACTGCACCTAGAGTCCTGGGAGTGAGTTTTTTGTCAAACTATGCACTCGAAGGTGGTTGAATATGTTGCTGTGGAAAGCCTGTCGCACTCTAGCTTTATCTTAAGCTAGGATGTAAAGAGAGATGTGATTAAAACTGCTAAAATTATTCGTAGTGTGCCTCCCAACTTGCATAGCGCATTAGCTGCTCACCTTGTCGAAGGCCGTTGCCTCCTCCTGTCGCATGATGATGCTTCCCACAGATACCTGCGCCATGCATGGGAGGGCAGGCTGCCTTACCAAGTGCACGATTTCTCCTCCCACAGAATTTCTCCGGTGCACAACAGGAATCGCTGGGTTGCCCATGCTATGCACTTTCTCAGGTTTCACAGTATTGCTGTTTAGCTGTTCTCTCTTTCACACACAGGCAGTGGCGGCGTTCACTTCCTTGTACTATGCTCCTCTCGCGCTGACTACTTCTAGCATATGCGGCAACATTCTTTTTAGTTTAGTTTTGCCCTTGATCAGTCTTTTAAGCTTCTTTCAAAATCGTCAGCGCTGTAACAGCAGGCGTTCACAATGAGTGACCAGCAACATAGTTGTGTTAATGCCATGTTCTTTCCCAACTGGCTTGAACGTGACTCTTGTTTCTCTCAGTGTTGCTGCAATGAGTGTCAAATACAGAAAACTTAGGAGAGCATGAGGGCTCACATACAGTCGACTCCCGTTAATACGAAGTTGACGGGGACCGTGAAAAACTTCGAATTAACAAAACTTCCAATTAACCACAGCGGGCAAAAACGTCTTGCGGCTGCTTGGGCCGGAGAGCAAGTTGTGCAGGCTGTAGACGTGGCTGAGTGCTTCCTCGGCGTTGCTCTCTGCAGCAAACAACCGCTGCACGAGGGCAAGGCCCGCAGCTACATCAGCGGCCGTAGGTTGCAGCTCACTTGGAAGATCGTCGTCACTTTCGTCAGCAGCCTTGTTGGGCCGAACAATCCCGAGTATTTCGGTGTCTGTCAGCGCACCACACGTTTCAACTTGACTGTCAACGGCAACGTATTCTCCGAAAGGGACGTCACCGAGAGCTGGTCGAACACTATCGTCGTCAAGTTCGGTTGTGTGCGCTTCCCCTGCTGGAGAAGACGAACCACCTCCATCTCTCGAGGCACTTGCACTAAAACCGCAGGTCCCGAAGCAGTTCGCGATCGTCTCCTCTTTAACGCAACCCCATGCTCGCACTGGCATGTTGATAGCACTGAGGAGACTCACCTCGCACTGCGTGGAGTTATCCATGCACAAAAGCATCCGCTCGAGAAGGTGCTTTCGGTACACCCTTCCATCGGACGAAGAAAAATTTTCAATGTCTAATATCGCCGCAAGCGATAAGGCTTTTGCTGCTACGATATCGCCACTGAGCGGAAGTTGGTTGCTCCGGGCCTCCCTAATCGAAATGAGCAGCGCTTGCTCTAACTCCGGCTGGGCACCGGTGCGCATTCTCTTGCGTGACATATTAAATTGGTCGTTCTCAAATCCTTTGAGTATCGAGCGCTTGTTCTTGAAGTTCGAAAGAGCGCTTGATGCCGTACTTCAGTGCGCTGTCCTGCTTGGTGGTGCCTCTGTCGCCTCCATTCTCAACTGCTTTCAAAATCTTAACTTTCGTCGCCAAGTCAAGCGTATGATAAGGTCCGCGAGTTGCCATTGTCACGACTGTGCAACGGTGCCAGCATGATTCACTAACACTAGAGGAAACAGGCCTATTAACGTCAACGCGACCATGCAAGGCTCCAATTGCGCTGGGTGGATGGGCTAACCCTGCCCAGAGAACACCCTGCCCTGCCGCCTCATCATTTTCGGCGCTGTCGTCAGCTGCAATGCCGATGGTGCCAGTACCTAACATTGACGCTTCATGAGCTGTGGCGCTGTAGTCAGCTGCGATGCTATCAATGTAAATTCAGCACGTAAAGCTGTTTTTCACTTTAATAATACAGAATTTCTCAAACATTACGATCATCTCGAGCCATAAGATGGAGAAATAACTTCTAATTAACCGACACTTTAAACTTTTAATTTCCAATTACCGAGCATGTTTTTGTATTGGTTTGCATGCATAACTGACGGGACCCCGACTTCACTTCCAGTTAACCAAAAATTCCAATTAAGCGACTTCGAATTATCGGGAGTTGACTGTATGTCTCTTTGGTTGCTGTTTTCAAATCCGTACTGCAACGGCTTTAGTATAAAGCAAAAGATTGCATAACAGAATTCCTCTATTTACAATTGTCAGCCAGGACTTCCCACATTAATTACTAATATTCAGTGCACCTCCTGAAGCACTGCTTTACCAGGTCCTTTGTGTACTGTGGCCTTTGTTTACTGATTCCCTACAAGCTTCAGTTTAACTTGTCGTTGCACTCCAATCTTCACTGCACTGTAACTAGTACCATAACTGAAATTAAAGAGTGTAGTTTTTTCAGGACAAATGTAGGCAATTTGTTGGTTCTTCAGCATGCAAGAAAAATTGACAGTTGGCATACTTGGAACCGGCATTCACAATGCCTGTAGGCTGTCTCTTCATCATGGGAACCCTGAGGAGAAGGGTCAGCAGATGACAAGCTGGCCACTGCTTCCTTGTTTAGCTGGGCTAGCTTGATGGTTAGTGTTGGCAAGAAAGCACTAGGACTTCGCATACTTTCTGCATCAGTGAATGAACTGAGCCCTCCTTCATATAAACCTGGTTCTTTCTTGCGAGATGTGACCTTTTTGTGAAAAAACAAGGTGAAACACCCAGGGCAAGTCACGCTCGTCAAATAATCGCCTAGAGTGTACATGTTTCTTATCCGTGAGGTTTTTTGAAGTGACCTAGGTAATTGAGGTGCTGTTTTCTGAGTTTTTTCTGTTAAAATTCAGTGCTTAGTTTGTATCATTCGTTGATGTTTTTAATGGTGAAACTGTTTAAGCCTGAGGCTCACCATTAGTCGTTAACAGAATCCTCAGCCCAGCTGTGCTTTTCTTCACGTCCTTGCTACAAATGCATAAGAAGGATTTGTAGAGCAATGACGCGGATTACGTTCACCACTTAAGCAATTCAAAGGCAAGTTTAGCTGAACGAAATCACCCGCACGACGCTCTCAACAGGGCATACAGTGACACGTGTAAACTAGATCGGACACCAGCACTAGAAAGAAGCCCTAAAGAGCAGGCCAACCAACCGTTAGCATTCATAATGAAATACTCCAATGCGCTTCCAAACATAAATGCCAAAGTAAACCCTCAGCGCACCGCCTGCGTAATAACTTGCTCCCGTCCCAGATGTAAGACGTGCAAGCATATTCAAAGTGATCTTGAAGGGAAAAGCACGGGAAGTGATTGTGTCCATCATATAAAATTGTTTCACTTGCATTAGTTCGAACATCATTTACATGTTGGAATGTTCACTCTTTCACAAGCAATACTTCGGCGAAACTGGTCAACCAATTAATGTTAGATTAAACAGGCACTGCGCAAACACTGCAAATAACCTGCCGAAGGCAATGGTGCAGCATTTTAATACGGCAGGACTCAAACTCTACATACTTCAGGCAAACTTCCGCTTGCCGAGGGATAGAAAATACCGGGAATCTTATCTCATATACAAGTTCAATACCCTCCAGCCTACAGGCATAAACCTTTCAAAGGGAACCCTTGAGTCTATTAGATATGGTGGGGGGTTAACAGAGACGACAGAAGGTTAAGGTATGTACAAGCTAACAATGTTTCTTCTGGAAAGTCTACTTCCAAGTATGGATCCTCCTTCCAGTTCAACGAGAACAACAGCGTTAAACAGTGTAGTCACATTTTTAGGGACAAACTTTCGGTAAAATGCACTGCGGGTGCGGTGCAGGTGGTGCGGGGTGGCAGGGGGGGGACACATGCGATGGGTGCAATGCCTGTACCAAGCATATGTTTCTTTCTTCATCCTTCTTTCTAGCGCTGCGCACACAATGCATTTACAACATATGTGCCATGAGCAGATTCTTTGGAAGCTTTCGTTCTTGCCATTTATTTTAGTCACGCTAACAGCTGTCACCCAACTTCTCCTAACACTGTACCCCTCTCTCTCCCCCTTCTTTTTTTGTTTGTTGTTTGCACGTGCCGCTCTTCTCTCCTTCTGTAGATGGGGGAGAGCGTGCAATGGCATACATAAACGAACGCTAGAGAAGGCAGTCGCCATCCTGACGAAGACAAGTCCACTTGTTGAAACATTGAGTCCTGAGACATTCCCTGTTCTACATCATTTTTAGCAATCTGTTCATAGCTGCATTTCGATGGAGGCAAAATGTTGAGGCCCGTGTGCTGTGCGATGTCAGTGCACGTTAAAGAACCCCAGGTGGTCGAAATTTCCGGAGCCCTCCACTACGGCGTCTCTCATAATCAGAACTGGTTTTGGGACGTTAAACCCCACAAAACAACAACTAGTTTGGATCCCAGATATGATTTATTGGTTATAGCAACCACATTTCAGTGCACTTGTGAATTTCCTATGCCACCCATTGAAACTTCATCCATATATAAAACGAACATTGTTCAAAGCGTCGTGCTTTTTACAACGAACACATCTGATGCGATTGCAACAAAAATATGGCGCATGCAAAAAAAAGAAAATGTTAATAGGCCGTCAGAGCACCAGAGCGGTGCATGAGTGTCCCACTTAAGTGTTGTTACATTGAAAATTTTGATAATGCATGGTTAATTATTTTCTGTTTTCACCTGTATAATCTTTTACCAGTTGACATTAAGCTGTATATTTACTCACTCTGTTTACGTTACTCACATCACAGGCTTCAGACGCACGCAGCTGTCTTCAACGCTCAAGAAACATTTCTTTGGACATTTGCTTGACAATGAAAGTGGCATATCACTAGTTCAGAACAGATGCGACTAGTTCACACAGATCGTCCAGCGTGCCCCCTATAGTCTGCTGCCATTGCAAATAGGCTATGGTTCAAAATGTGTGTGTTTGCCAACAAAACGTAGTTGTGAGATGGTGCTGTGGTTTGTGTCCCTTCCTGCTTGTGTACTCGTTTTTCATGTCGGCTGCTCAAGATTTATAGTAGCGTGCAAGAAGCCTGGAGAGCGTAAACAAATTTGGCATAAATGGGTTCCCTTATGTGGATTGGTCACAGATGTAAACACGCTGTGAATACTTTCAAGCCTGGTAATTATTTTGTTGAACATTAATATTATCTTCAACAAAAACTCTATACTATATAAGCATTTTGTTACAGGTTATCTGGTACAGTAGAATCCCATTACAGGAGACACTTGTTACAAGACACACTTGCTTATAAGAGACATTCAGAAATGGTTTGTTTGCCATGTTAACAACATTCATTCAAGAGATATGTTTATAAGATGCCTCTGTTAATAAGGGCAACTTTTTCAGGTCCCTATATAAAGGATCGTTTGTTCTGGCTGATCACAAACTGTGATGACTAATATCGAACCATCCAGTTGATATGTACAGATGAGGAAGAAGTACAGGTGATGATACCTAGATGAAGTCAGTCATAGGTAGCGCTTGCACTAACGCCCTCCCACAGTGGAAGCGTCTGTGGCCGTGCAGTATCGTGGGAACCCTGCGCGTGTATGGTTTCAACCAAGCGGCATGAACAATCTCTGCACCACGGCATTCAATGGTGGTTGGAAGGGATTCTGAATGGGAGATGCAGTAATTAGCAGGGGATGCCTTTCAATGACCACGTAAGGTCCAATAAAATGACTGGTGAATTTTTGGCGCAATCTGGGAGCGTGCACATCTAGAGTAAATTCCTCACTATTTAGAAGAGAGACAACCTGGACATGCTCCCCTTGTGGACCTTCTGTGCTCCAAAAAGCTTGTCATCCTCTCGCAAGTGATTTGTGCATGTCCCCTTGAGCATAAACTAGAAAACGAGGAGGATAACTAGGTATTTCAGGGCAGAAAATGTCAAGAGATAAAGCTGACGAACATCTAAGAACGCTTCAAAGGTAGTGTGACCAACAGGGAGGCTGACAAAAAGAAGTGCTTTGCCTCCTGAAATTGGGAAGGGCGATTTCTTGTAGATGTCTTTAGACATTTGGTGATGATGCATAACAGGGTGATCTAGTGCAGTTCCCTGGAGTTTTTTTTTTTTTTTTTTTAAATTTTGTGTACAAGAGACCTTGGTTGCAAGACTCTTTTCCTGGTTCCCATGAGAATAGCACTAGAATATAAGCATTTTTTCTGAAAACTGGTGTCCCGATAAATCGCACATCTAATTGGACAAGAAAAACAAAACTTTTTGATGTATAATTGTAGTTCTTTGTGTTGTACCTTAACATGCGGTATGCATGCTGCTACTGCTAATTGATGGTCCTATTAATACAGTATACTAGGCAGGATCATTCGAGTGACTGACGAGGTCATCCAGTACCGTCAGTGGATTCTAGAGAAGTTCCCGGTGAACAACAATGAAGAGCTTTCTGCACTTCCACCTCCCGATTCAGAGTGTACAAGGCAGGAAGCCAGCAATAGGTCCCATGGAAAGAGGTGAGTTTGTGCAAGTTCCTGCTGCTTCAATAGTTACATTGGAACCATACTAACAATTAATGGAATCATACCAACTAGCCCAATCTGTTGTTCTCCTGCTTTGACAAGCTTTCACGATTTCATCTAAGAGAATGTGATGTACATTCCATTCCTATGGACATTGGCATCCTCATCTTAGCTAAGCTACAGGCAATGCATTTGAGGCACGAAAGCTTAAAGAACCTGTGGAAAGAGCTGAATTGACCTCCTGCAAATTTTCATGAAAAACAGGGCCATAGTTTGTTCTGTAGAAGTAGCAGAATGACTTACCTCATTACAGTGCTCATGTTGTTAGCATGTAAATCCTTTAATAAGAGGCAGTAGCCTTTCGATAGCTATCCATTCATGCAAATGTCCGCTATTGCGAGATCACCTTCTTATTTGGACATTTCATTTTTGCCTCCAATCAGATCATTCTTCTGGTTGTCAGTAAGTATGTTTGTTCCAAGTGATATGCCATAAGAGCAGTGTTAAGGCACTGATTCCAAAAGATCAAACATTCATGTCTGTTTTATATTTGTTTTCTCCACTTTATGTGTTTTGTAGGCATATTCAGATTTTGTGAAACTGAAGATGTTATTCCCCAAGAGCATTCCCAAGCATGAAAAAGAAATCTTTGAATGTGGCACATGGTCATCCTGCTACTTGGTGCCATATCAATTTAAAAAAATGTCAGCCCTTGCTTTGTTCATTTTAGCGCACTTAAATGTGCACAGCTTCCATGTGTATCATACACGGAGGGAATGAGAAACATTTTGAAGCTGTGGTGCTCATTCCTTGCATTTTCTGTTTCACACAGAATCTTGAGAAGACTGTGAAATATAGAATACTCTCATTGTGACATTTCCTGCAACAGGTTAACAGATTGAAACCGATCAGATTGAAAACAGTGATAAAATGCATGCGGAGTAAGACATGTACATAGTCATGGCGGATAAGTTCTTCGGGGTTCTGCAGTATTCAGTTGGTGCGCTTTGAGAGTTGGAAATTTATTCCTCACACAGCGGTCGGCTAGGCTCTGCTTAGCTCACGTGATAGAGCAGTTGCCCCAGAAATCTGATACACCTGGATTTTAATAATGAATCACAACAAATTTTTCATGAGCTGGGAAGCTTTTTTTTCTTTCTGAGAAATCCACTTGGATTTGCTTTGTTGCTTTGTGCTACTGCAGGGTGTCTAGCGACCAGGAAAACCGGGAAAGTCAGGGAATTTTTAGCCACCGGGAAAAGTCAGGAAATTGTCAGGGAATTCGTCAATCAAGCGAGACACGTCAGGGAAAACTGTCTTGGGGCCTGCCCACACTACTGACTCGCACAGCCGATCGCTTTGGGCGAAACGCTAGCGTCAGGGGAATGAAATTCCCATAGAAGGACGATAGGAGGTGTCCAAATTCCACGCTCAGTTTGCTTTTTTTTATGTAGGGAATCTTGAAGGCAATGCATTTTGGTAGCAAATCTTGAAGGCGATGCACTTTGGTTGCGAATCTTGGAGGCGATGCATTTTGGTAGCAAATATTGAAGGCAATGCTTTCTTACGACGTCAAGAGCCAAAATTAAGTAATCGAAGTGGAAGATGGCATGTTTTCGGCATCACCTATTTTTGAGCCATCGTTTGCACGCACTGACCTCTACTAAAATTAGTTTGCGCATTCTGGCTTCAGAGGCAGGGTAACGTAGCATATCGAGCCGAGCCACGACAAGCCGCACGCAATAAATCCAGCATGGCGACGTCCCTTTGTTGTACCACAGCCTGTGGTTGTACAGTGCGACTAGGCTCTACTACGACTGAAACTGTGTGAATTGTGCGCTTTGCGTTTTCGCTGACGTTTTCCCGGAGTTCCTGCGTAGTGCGAATTGTGGTGTGCGACGTTGTCCGCCACTAGGTGCTTCTGTGATTTGAGGTGAACATATCTGTATATTTCTGTGACGACATATTCCGGAGAGAAGAAATCCGTCGGACCTGTAGCATTTCTGACGCAAGTATCAGTATCGCGCGCTGCTTATCAGAGCTGCGTTTCGGTGTCGCGTGCCGCAAAATATTTTTCATCGAAGATGTCAGGGGGCAAGAAGTGTTCTTTTAATGTGGGCTGGGCGAACCCAAGTGTCTCCGACTATGCAAGTTGGATTAGGCCTGTGGAAAATGATCCGCACGAAGCCATGTGTACAGTTTGCCGGAAAACGTTTTCGCTGAGCAACATGGGTCGCAGAGCTGTTTCAAGTCATACCTCTAGCAAGAAGCACATTGCTGCATTGAATTTTCTAAAATGTGCGTCCCAGCCAAAGCTATTGTCATTTTTTGAGAGCCCAACGGATGCCTTGCCTAGCAGTAGCGCTGGATCTGCGCCTGCAGCTCTGATTAAAGAGCTACAAGAAAAAAAGCAAAGGCTGCTCAGTGAAGCGCACCTTGAAGCTTCCATTCTTCAAGACGAGATAAATTCTCTCAAACCCTAATTGATTATGAGGGCAGTTGCAATAAATGTTTTCCTCTACAATGAAATATGTTTTCTGTGTACCCTTTTTATGTACTTCACGGACCATTTCCACAAAATGGTGTCTGTTGTATAGGTCAGGGAATTTTAGCTAAAATGGTCAGGGATTACCTGGAAAAGTAGGGGAAATTGAATTCTCCAATTTGCTAGACACCCTGTACTGGCACACATGGCACACAACCTTTCCTTTCACAGTGATGACCACACGACTGCAGCAAAGAGCACTTTTGTGTTTGCCGGATACCTTCAGAACTGCACACTCGCTCTTTAGG
Source organism: Hyalomma asiaticum (assembly GCA_013339685.2). NCBI lineage: Eukaryota > Metazoa > Arthropoda > Arachnida > Ixodida > Ixodidae > Hyalomma > Hyalomma asiaticum. Next base: position 264,767,776 of record CM023481.1, read on the forward strand.
ATTGCACAACAGTGAGCTACATTTCTTCAATAGGGGCTGCAGCAACCAGAGATGTGACTTGGCGCATAAGCCGTGTACTTGCCCCTTTGGAGCTGCGTGGAAACTAACCATAATCACGTTGCTAGCAGCCATGGTTTTGACAGGGTTTGTCTGCAGTGGATGCAACGTTTTGCTACGATCGCTAGGAGACGAAAGCCGGAACATGACGAGAATGACGTCTTTTGCACAGCCCTTAAGCAAAATAAGAGCAGGATTTGCTTATCCATTCATAAAATTGAAAGCGCAGCAATGTGGCATACATTTGTTTGTTTTCTTGGTCCTCTCAGTAATTCAGACATTCGGTTAATTTGGCCACTGTTTTCTGGTCCCATGAAATCCAAATTAATGAGCTTTCACTCTGTCATTTTGAGATACAGTGCATTTAATGTCACCTGTCACCATTAGGGAAGTGTGGGAGAGTGAACAGTAACCGTGCTGTCTACAGATTTTTGTAACTTGCAGTCGCACTGAAACAACACAGCAAAGGAAAAAGCAGTGATTGAGATGGTCACCTCGCATTACAGTGAACATGGCTTATTACTGCCTTTGGTACGATGGTAAGTTCGAGGTGCAGTCATTGTGCGAGGCAAAAAAGAAAGAGTTGACAAAAATGTGTGTGATTATTGTGAAAGTTCATGAAATATGTGCATGATTATTGTGCAAGTAAATATGGTATCCTAATGGCAGCAGCATGCAACAGTATTGGTATGTATTCTCATTTGTTGGCATTATGGCTGATGGCACAGCAGTGCTTCCTAATTTTTCCTTTGGTACTGGATGGCAGTGAAACCTTGTGCCCAGGTTGTGGAAATTTTTCATACTGTTTGGTTCAACACGCACCATTCAGTTTGGGCTGTGTTCCTCTTTGAAGTAATCACTCAAACAGTGTGTAATATGGGGGCCTGCTCAAAGTTGAGCTTGATGCACGTGTTCCGAGTATAATTTTCCTCCACGTTTCACCATAAACAGTGATGGGCAATTATTTTTTGCAGGACGGGTGGTACTAATGAGGCAGACAGCAGCTCATCATGCAGTGGACCATTTGGGGGTAGTCCTCAGCACAGCTCAGGGTCTAGCATTAACAGTGATAGCGTGAGTGGTGGAGCAGTTGTTAGGAGTCAGGGGACATGCACCAATGGCGTCGCTGCTGTGTGGGCACAGGACTCTGAGGCACCTGGTGAAGCTGGCGAGCAGCTTGTTGATGGTTGTCAACTGGCCACCAATCGCACCTTCTTCCCCAAACAGCGAAAGTTCTCGACTGGCACTCCTGAGGCAGCTGAGCAGCACAGCAGCTGTAGGGGGTTCTCAAACAGCAGTACCCGGCGGCGGCAGCGCAACTTGAGTCGGCCTGCCCGTGAGACAGTGTTGGTGGCACAGGGCCTTGTGCACCGGGACATGTATACAGTTGCTTCATTCAGGTAGTGCCATGTCTTGCCTAGACCACTGTGGCTGGTGGCATGCAGCCACTGACTCTGGGACCTTGCTCGGTTGTGCCATCTGTGCACCTTTGGTTTCACCTGTCTGTGGGCTTTTTTTTCTTTGCTACGGACTCGTTTTTATGTTCAGTAAAATTATTTATTAACTTTTTTTTTCTTGAGGAGTGAGTGAGTTTGTCTTGTATGTATGCTAAAAGAAAAAAAAGAAAAAAAAGTAAAAATTCGATAAAGTTGAAATGTAAAATTGCACAAAAAAATTGCATTTATGCAAGTGCAGCCTAATGCTGGGCTGCCACTTTTAGTTTGGCTAAGTAAGTATCTGTGCTGGATTGAACCCCCTTTCTTCCTTGTTTTTCCCCCACCCTTGTGCATGTGTGTGATTATGAATGAGTGGTAAAATTACATTTTCAGTGAATTGTATTTATTCCTATTTGGGGAGGATGTAATTATCGTGGTTTCGTCTTGTATATAGTGATGACAGTATACACATCTACAAATATATTACATGTATATTTTTAGTTTCATGAAAACAGTGCTCGTGACTGTACATAATCATGTTAATGTTCTGCCTGGTGTAGATGGTGTACATGTTTTTAACCGATCCTGTACCCTTTCTTTACTAATAATGTACAATGTTCAAAACGAAAGCAGGTCACTCAATGGTCTGAGAGAATGGATTTTTTTTTTTTTCACTTTTCTTGCAATAGAAGTGCAGCTTTTGGTTTTAATTGCTGGAGCATGTGCCTGCAAGTTAATAATGACCTGTGCTGACAAGAACTTTTCGTTCCTGATCTACTGCAGTGTATTATTTATGATTTCTTTTAAATTCAATCCACAAAGTGCTGTGACATTGAGGAGTAATGTGTCCTTGAAAGATATGTTCAGTGATTTTTCTTTTTTGGCTGTAGTTTCTTGTGCTTACTGGCTGTGTATACGAGTGTTGTGAAGTGCTCAAAACATGGTGCTTCATGAAGGCCTTGCACAATGTTTCTCAAGAACTGGACACTGTCCTGCTTTTTCCTTTTAAGTCGCCATTTTTCATCTAAAGTTCTTGAGTGGACTCTTATGGAATGTCATGAGTTTTTGGGACGTGTGCCACCTCTTGGCAGTGTCACGCTGTGCTCTCTCAGCTGTGGAGATGGGCGCTATCCAATGCAAGTGGATGGTGGCAATTGTTAAAAGGAGCTAGTCCGTGTTTTGTGGTGTGCCAATAGGATACTGCCTACCAAGCTGCTCACATGCAGCTTATTTGTTTGCCTCACAATTGTCTGTGGTGGCACATTTCCTTTTCCCAGGCAATTCACTTCGAGACTGTGGCTGTAGTGCCCAGAGGGGCATTCATTGCTCATGGTCATGACGTGAAAATGGTGATGCTCGTTTATAAGCACCTACCTGGAGATGTTTAAATACGAGGTGAATATGAAATGGCATAGCAGCCATCTTTAGGCTGCTTTGCAAGAACTGATGTGTATATTAAGTGCATCTCGTGGTTTCCATTTATGTCAAGTCATCCTAGTCACACAAATGTGAGTTTACAGTACATGTTGCCACTGTGTGTAAAAATCAGTTGTGTTACTTAAAACTCCCAGCAAAGGCATTCATAACTATGCACTGTAACTACATTTTGCTGGGAGCTCTCATAAAAAATGTTTCAAAAGAATAAACCAGACACATCATCATGACTTAATACGTCTCTAATGCATTCCATCCCATTGTCGTGTTTGACATTGTAGTTATCTGCCTGTGCTACTACTCCAGCTTACATTTTGTACAATCTGCCATGAGCACTTATTTGAAAATGTTGGGATTGAGGCTCTGTTATAGCTATCATGATCCAGTAATAAGCTGCCTGCAAGGATTGAGAAGCATGGATTGTAGAAAAGGAACTGCATTTCCTTGCAGTCTGGCATAACATGCACAAGCACAAAATTTGGAAACGTGGTGTTTGAAATATCCCAAAGCAGCCCTGCTAACATCTATACATATTGCGAAACAGTTGGAGTAGGCATTTGGCACCAACTCTATGAAATGGTGGCTAATGTCTACCCTGTAGTGTTACCCATAGATGAGAACCTTTTTTGCTCTATAAATACTTGTGCCCTTCTTAATTATGGCACAAAGAATCACTGTCTCATTAATTGAATAATTGCATCACAAAGTGACATTTCATGAGACACAATTTAGAAGCATCTTCAGTGGAGTTCCTTTTGGAAATGAATATTCATTTTATGTGCCTAAACCTCCATTATAGTGACCCACTACAGTGGAGGTTTGGACACTGGTAGTCTATAAGCATGTTTAATAATGACACTGATAAATCTTAACATGCATCTTTTTTTGTATTTTTTTATATTTTTCTCAAGCAGTGGACACTGCTGCATTTTTTAAAATTTGCATGTTTATGAATCAGTGCATATGTGCCTTTTGCCTGCTTGGCTCAAACTTTTTAAATTTAGTTTCTGATAGCCTTTGAAAGTTTCTGTGCAAAATGTTTTTGTGCATTTTTCTTAGGTTATGCAAGACGAACAGGTTTGAACTACTTTAGTTTTGCTCCAGCATATAGCTTAAGCCGAACTATTTCAAGAGGCCCTGCCATACTTTTCCAAGTAATCCTTGAACGACCTCGCTATAGGAGCCCATTGCATCACAAATCGCTTGCCACAAAAGAGTTTCGAAATAGCACCTCCTTTCTTTTGTCCCAACAAGCACACTGAAGGCTATGCAGAGGGACTATGAAAAATGGGCAAGAAACTGCATCAGCATGTGTCATGACCTTGAGCATTTTCCTTTTTTTATTTGATGGTGCTTGTGCAGTTTTGTTTATAACAGGGTGTTAAACTTGCACTACCCTTTAGAAAGGTCCAAGTGCACATTGTAGGGACGCAGCCAACCTGCGCGAGTTAGTCGAGACTGTGAATAATACCATTTTTTAAGTGGCCACAGCTAATACTTAATTAGCAAACCCTTTAATTAGTGCCATTAGCACTGTCAAACATGCTAAGAACAAACCAACATTGATGCATGCAGACCGCACCCGTGAACAGTGCGGTAGATGTGGCCACCCCTACATTTGCCTTTTGCGTATGGTCTGTCCACCATAGATGGTACATTCTTGGCATGTTTGAGCATGCTAATGTCACTGTCATTTGCACTTTCTTAGAAGCCCTGAATGAAACCATTGCACCCATTACTAGCTTGGAGGAGGAGGAGTAATAAACTTTTTTAAGGCAGCAGATTTGAGACCTAGGCCTCTATGCCTGGATGACGGCCTCGAGCCCTTGGGCCCTAGCGGCATCTTCGGTCTGCTGGATTGCCTTTAGTTGGTCTTCTGGTGTAGAGCTGAGCAGCGCGGTCTCCCACTGCTCTCTGGTCTTATAAGTTTTGTTCTGTGTGGGTACCAGATGGCAAGCCCAAACCATATGTTGTAGGTCCGCCCTTTCTTGACAGAATCTGTATATATTTGAGTAAAACTCCGGATAGTAACGGTGGTAGGTCACTGGCTTTGGATACGTATCTGTTTGTAACAAGCGCCATGCTGTTACATGGCGCTTGTGTTGCCTGCAGTCTGTTGAGAGAGGGGTATGCCAGGGGGAAATGGACCCTTCCCAATTTATAGTGTTTGGTGATCTCGTTAAAGCTGGTCATCCGGTCTCTCTCTGTTTCCAGTATTGGCGTGGCACCTGCTCGGTCCATCATTTCTCGAGCCAGGTTGTGCGCCATTTCATTCCCGGGTAGGGAGGAATGTGCGGGTGCCCAAATAATGGAAACACTTCGATCTTCACGAAAATTGGCTAAAATTCTTAGTGCTACTGGTGAGATTCTACCTTTGGCATGTTCTTAACAGCGGTCTTGGAGTCGCTGATTATGACAGTGGCCTCCGTGGAGGCTATTGCCAGTGCTAAGGCAGCCTCCTCCGCCACCTTGACTTTTCCTGTTTTTATGGTGCCACTAACTTTGAAGTCACCCTTTAGACTCGTAGCAACTATCGACATACTCTATCCATTTGCGTACTCCGCCGCGTCCACATAGACCACGCCTGACACTACTGCATATTTTGTGGGGAGCTCTCACTCTTGCGAGTCTTCTGTCTTTATTAAACTCGGTGTATATTTCTAGGAATTGGGGGGTATTGAGAGATATTCCCTTATTTTCCTTGGGATATCTTTCCGCAGTCCTTGTTGTGCGGTATAGGTCATTCCGATGTCGTCTAAGATATGTCTGCCCATCAAACTCTGTGTTAGTCTTTCATACTGCGCCACTCTCTGGGCCTCAATAAGTTCATCTAGGGTATTGTGCACGCCGAGCGCCAGAAACTTCTTGTTTGATGCCGGAAGTCCCAGGGCTTGTTTATATGCCCGTCTAATCATACATTCAATTTTGGCTTTCTCCGTGGCGTACAACTTAAGGTAAGGAACCACATATACGATATGACTGATTACAAATGTTTCTATTAGTTGGATGAGATTGTGTTCTTTCAAACCATAGTTCCTGTTTGATATCTGCTTTATTAGCCTGATTGTTTGGTGAACACTATTATCCAGTAGTCTGATGGTTTCTCCATTATGGCCATTTTCGGATATGCGGAGTCTCAGTATTCTCAGGCTCTCCACTATCTGTATCCTGGTGCCTTCTACTGTGACCACAATGGACGGACTTTCCTGAATGCTTTTTCGACCCCTCCATGTGGGTCTATAGAGAAGTTCTGATTTTTGTGTGGAACATCGTAATCCTTTGTCTCTGATGTAGTCTTCGACCGTGTTTACAGCTGTTTGGAGGATCTCTTCCACATGCCCATCGCTTCCGGGCGCCACCCAGAGGGTGATGTCGTCCGCGTATAGGCTGTCCGAGTCCTATCTTTTCGAGTCTCGCAGGAAGACCGATCATGGCCACATTGAATAGAAAGGGGGACAAGACTAATCCCCGTGAAGTGCCCCTTATTGCCTAGCTTAAGCTCCTTCGATTTGCTTTCTCCAATTGCCATCTTTGCCGTACGATCCGTCAAGAAGTCTTTGATGTACGCATATGTTTTACATCCTACGGCCAGATCTTGGAGATTTTGTGGGATTGCCTTGTGCGCAACAGTGTCAAAGGCCTTTGCTAAATCGAGTCCTAGTATCGCCTTGGTGTCTAGGGTTTTTGCATCCGGATCTATAGGCGATGCGCAAAGTGCCGACGACGCCATCTGCCGCCACGGCTTGGAAGCGTTGGTGGGTCCGGGCAAGCAGTGTTCCCGCGAGCGTGTACGCGAGTGCACGGATGGATGTGTTTTCATCGCGATTTAACGATTCTGTCGGGCTTCAGCGATGTCGAAAAATAACTGCTGCGGCGGCGGTGGATTGCGACGGCGGCGGTGGATTGCGGTGGAACACTGCCGAAACAAAGCGATCGCGCTTTGTTTACGACAGTGTTAGAACGATTACCGTGTTTTTTTATTTCTCCATTTATGTCGCTACGTCTTCAGCGAGCGCTACTACATTTACACTTGGTCGCCTCGACTGCACTGTAGACGCTATACAATGCACATGAGGTTGTTATTACTGATAAGACACGATGCCTAGGCTCTCTTGAATAACGAATGGTGCGAAGCACAATGCCAGAGAATGTGGGGCAGGTGACAGCTTTTTTACAAAAGCGTCGTGGAATAACACGTGTGCTGCACGAAATCGGCTGCATTCTACCTATTGATGGGACCGGAATGCGATCACCGGTGCAGAATGTTCGCTGTGCGCAACGTTACTAGACTAGGTTCAGTTGTCAAACTCTCCGCCGGCGCTGTGCTTTGCCGTTGTCTCCCTTTTCAGCTTGGCCGACAGGTGGCGGGAGCGTTCCACTGAGATCCAACCTCGCGCCTGCTATGCACGCAAGGCTGTGGACGGGCGCTGAATGAGCGCGCTTATTTACGTTTGCATGCGTAAAAAACTTGGGAAACATCACTGCAGCTTGTCTTAGTGACTGGCGCTATAGCTCTGTGTTTGCTTCAAAACATGGGAACGCGGCACACTTTGCAGCCTCGAGTCGAAAGCTGACAACATATGGAGTTTCGCATTGCGTGCGTCGTTTCGCTACCTTTTAGTAACTTTGTTCGCTACTTTCGCGCATGCCCTGCTCTTTTGTAATTCGCTTAAGGTTATAACGTGCGTCCATTTGAACAAAATATTCTCCAATTTTATTACTGCAGAAACGATTCATGTGGCAACTGCCACTGTCTATGGTACTCGACTGCTGATCCGAAGGCCGCAGGATCGAATCCCGGCTGCGGCGGCTGCATTTCGATGGAGGCGAAATGTTAAGGCCCGTGCGCTGTGCCATGTCAGTGCACGTTAAAGAACCCTGGGTGGTCGAAATTTCCGGAGCCCTCCACTACGGCGTCTCACATAATCATATCGTGGTTTTGAGATGTAAAACCCCTTATACCAATCAATCATTTATGCGTGCCGCAACCAACGGCAGTCGCCTCCGTGCTCGTGAGCACCCCTTGCCATTGCTAATTGACAGATACCTTTCACTTGTCGGCTGCTCTTATAAATTTGCCATGTTCTTCATGAATGACACTCTTGCAGCAGCAGCTGCCCTGATGGCTTTCCTTTCCAGATTCTTCACTTTTCTTTTCTCTGTACGCGTGCCTTTTTTGCTTTTCAGATCTTTCCAAAAGCCTGTTCTTTTCAGTGCGGCAGAATGAACACATTGTCAGCTTGGAGAGTGCATGGCATCTGAGTGACATGCAGCTGTTGCCTTGTACGTTGTATCCGCTGCATGCAGGAAGCTTGTGCACATTGCTTAACAAAGGTCATGCATGGTCTCAATGTTCACACTCAGGAAAGCATTCGCTTCGCGGTCCCTCCCACTTGCCGTTACTCTGTCACTGCCCACAACAACACATTTCTCGATTTGCAGCGCCTTATTTTCGGCCTTCAATGTGAAAAATGCCGCATACTTGCAGCTACAGTTCTCCACGGTTATTCTTTGCCGTGTTGGTGGTAGCTCTAGACATTCCATTTCATTAAACGACGGCGGGTACGGCACGGGCCCATTGTATTCCATCGTATCAGAAGGAACTGTGCTGCACGATGCTTCTTCTGACTTCGGTGATGATTTTCCATCGCAAGAGGCCCCATTGCTTTCTCGTTTGCGTTGACGCCTCTTGTCCGGTGGCTTTGATAGATAAGAGGGCAAGTTCAGGAAGATTTTCGGAATTGTACCGTCGAAGAGACTCCACTTACCCCTCAGGATTTCGACATGCGGTTTCCCCGTTGACCACGTGCACTTACGTTTTAAGAATGTCTGTGTCGCAAAAGTGTAAAGAGCACACTCTGGACTTCGTTGCGAGGTATTTGTCAGAGCAGGGCATCGTCCCTAGGAGTGGAGGAGAAACGGAGAGCCGCAAGGCTTTTGTCGTTCCGGTACCCGCTCGTACAGCCGGGCACACAACACGTCGGCATGGCTTTGTCGGCTTAGGTGGACACAGAACGCTTCATCGAACGATCATAGCGATGTATTCTAACAAACACACGTGTCACCGGATAACATAACGCGGGGGAAAACCGGCACTACAAGGACGACTACTTGAGCAAACGGCGCAGCGCTGGATCTGAGTGCGACTGCAGCGCCAGTGGGAGCAGAATCGGTGGCGGTTCTGCGCAACGCGGCGCAGTTTGTAAGCTGAACCTGTTCTAGTAATGTTGGCTGTGTGCTCGTCTCAACTATATGCATATTGGCTGGAAAACATGGCACCTGTGCGCATTGAAGGCTTTGACGATCACGTATAATCTAACGCCATTTTGCAACACTTGGTAATAGCTTGCAAAAAACCTAGCAAATACGTAGCCAAGCTGCTATGACAAGCTAGGTGACCACCAGCTCGCAGTGACTCAGTCTCGCGCCACTAGCGCAAGCTGACGAGATATTTTTTCACAAGTTTATCGTGCTGGTTTCAAAGTTTTACCAACGCTGACCCTTCGCGCAGCCGCACCCGCGAAATCCATGTGCCGGTGCGACAGCGATCCCTCCAAATCTACTATATAAACAGATGGCACGTAAACGAAGCTACTGTGTCGAGAAAAAATGTTGGTTCACGTGTCAACGCATGCAGACATTAGTAATCGGGACGTTATAAAGAAAGCGGTGTACTTTCGATGAGTCTGTGACAAACACTTGGCGCGTATGGTGACACTGTCGTCCCACACAGCTGTGACATCGGACACATGTCCACTATTATGAAGTGCGGCTCCTTTGCGCACACTATCGGCGCAAAAGTAATTATCTGGGATGCGCACAAGCGGCAAATCGCACGCACGCACCTCCGTCATGCTTGTAGTAAAGCGAGGCGTCTGCTACGCGACCCATCAGCGGTTCCAGTGGCCGCCGCTACGCGGCTTTCAGTGGCGCCCCTACAGACGCTGCGCATCGCGTATAATCTGATGTCTCAGTATGAGCATAACATTCTGCGTCGATAACTTCGGTCGAAATCCAACCATGGTATGCGGGTTAAGACCTCTAACTGCTGGGAGCAAGGCGGCATTCCAGGTCAATGGAAAGGAGCCAAAATCGTATATTGAAACCTGGAAAGAAACCACAACTGACGAACTTAAGGCCCATATCGCTAACATCCTGCGTCGGTAAACTCATGGAACATGTGGTTCGCACATGCCTCAAGAAATACTAGCTTGGAAATACATTATTTTCATACTACATATGTAACGTTTTTGCACCTTTCAATATACAGTTAAACCTGAATATAATGAGCTTCAGTATAACGAAATTCTCAATGTAATGAAATATTTGACTTTTTTACAATGTGATGTCCATAGAACACCATGCATTTTTTACCTCCATATAACGAAGAATGTTTATCTGGGATTTCAGTATTATGAAGTTTTACTGCTGTCACAGAGGAAGACTTAGCCAATTGCATGCTATATGATCCAATGCAAAGCACATGGTTAGGGGGCAAAGGGGAGCCTGAATGCTTGCCCTCACCCCACCAGAATGGGGGAGATGGAGGGCACATATGCGAATGGTCTCGCGAGCCTCAGCAGCATGTTGCATGCCTTGGAAACTCCACAGATGGCATGGTTCCTTATTTCAGGGGTGGATGATGTTTTCTTCTCACAGAGTCGCAAGCATGTGTAGCAGTAAAAGCACTAGCGAAGGCAGCAGGCTCTCGCTTACCTAGCAAGAGATCATGATTGGCGAGTAAAAAGGCGCTTTTCACAACTCTCAACAAGAAAGAAGCTATTTTTGGACTTTGTCAATAGCAGTTCAGTGAACATGTCAGTGTCATTCTTTCTATATAAGCACCTGAATTTCTTTATCAAGCCCCCCCCCCCCTGCCCCAGCCAGAATGGGCAGATAGCCTTGCTTATCATTTATTATCACATTTATTATTCTTACACCTGACATATGGCCACTTCGAGGGCACATTCACACGCTGTCACGGCCCATCGGATCTCTGGCACAACATAACTTATTTGTAAACATTACTGATGTTAGGTGTTTTTTTTTTTTTTTTTTTCCCGTATTGCTCCATTATTCATTGTTGCGGCATTTCCGTGTAAAAGAATCCTTCGGCCATTATATCTTGCATAAAATGTCAAATTTCAATTAATGACATTTTGATATAACAAAATAAATTGTGAATATTGCTGACTTGGTTACATTGGGATTTAATTGTATTGCATTTAAAGCAACTGCTTAAAGGTTAGCTAATTAATAATAACTATCTATGGTCATTTTAAAAAGTAGTCTTAGGTGGTCAAGATGGCACTGAATAATACACAGTTGGCTGTACTTTTTTTTTATAGAATGGCACAAATTAGCTGAAACAAGCCTGTATGGTGAACAGGCAGTCACTGAAATTTTTCATGCCACTAGGACAGATGGCGGCACCCAACAGTGGCCATGGTAACTGCTGCACACAAACTCAAATTGCCATTGTGCTAGAGGCCTGGCCAAGAAGTGTGAAGTGGCAAGCGTGCTGGTGGTTTTGGAAACAAAATGCATCCGTAAGTGTTAGTGAGCTCGGTATAAGAGAAGTTGCCAGCTCGGGTGCTTTGTGTGAAACAGCACTGGTCAAGGACGCCATGTGCCACCTCGCATGAACATGGGAGAAAACAGTAAACAGACTACTGTTAGTCGAGACCAGAAGTGCGAAGATTATTAGATTTTTTGGTGTTTATGCAGATGCATATTTATTGAACTCTTACTGAGCATGCTTTCGTGATAGTCCTGGCCGCTACAGCTGCATTTTAATGGAGGCGAAATGTTGAGGCCTGTGTACTGTACAGTGTTGGTGCACGTTAAAGAACCCTAGGTGGTCAAATTTCCAGAGCCCTCCACTATGATGCCTCTCGTAATCATAGCTGGTTTTGGGATGTTAAACCCCCGACATCAAATCAACTGTGAAATTGGCCAATGCTAATTTGCCACTAAAACTACAGCGAGAGCAGACACCACGTACACTTAGCACAACGTTAAAGGGTAAGCTGGTGGAGAAAGCAGTAGCAACATGGAATTTGGGTTTAGCTCAATTTCCTGACGTATGTTTGGGGTGTAAGAATGGAGTAAAATTGGGTTTTAAAGAACCCTATGCATTTAGCTTGTATGTTTATAAGAACCTTGACTACTGGTCAGCGGCATTTTCTGACCGTGTTAAAAAAGCCCCTTTGACTGGACTGGAACAAAAATTTGTGGTAAATTGTTGCAAACCACTTAAGTGCACACCAGTTAGCCCATTACTGCAGTTGACATCTCCAGAATGACCAAATTGCTGAGATGTGGCTGTGTGACATAACATAGGCTCATCGATCTTCAGTGAGCACTTTGCATTTAACACTGCTTAAGCTTGATCCTCTGCTGTTATTTCTACAAAAAGTTTGGGGTTGTTCCTTTCTACCTCTTCCCTATTATGGGCAAGTGCATCAGTTGTTAGTATGAAGCTGAAGAAATTTGGTGCTGGTGTTCTTGTGCTGCCAGTGAAACTATTCGCCCATGAAGGGAATTATGGGCAGTGCATGGTTTCTTGAAGTTTGCTCTGGGTTCGTAACAATGTTTAAAGCCCAATGCTGGGATATTTTCAAGGTCATTGATTCTCTGTGAAATTTGCTGGGCATGTTTCAGTTGTTTGTTTGTTTATTTATTTATTTATTTATTTATTTATTTATTTATTTATTTATTGGTACTGCAATCCCCTGGAGGGATTTTAGCAGGTGGATACAAAAAAAACGTAAATATCGGCATAGAACACCAGGCAAACAGATGGAACAGCCTATCACATTTCACATAGTAGGCAGCCATATAACACAAAGGAAACAAATAACTATCACTTGCGTTTTACAATGTAATCAAACGTAAAAAAATATTACCGATGGCACATCACTCTCATTTTAAGAAAAGAAAACAAAGCTATCACACAAGTAAAATTATTTTCTCTGTTTTTCCAGACTAGCGGCAAAGGATGTTAAAGATTGTGTTGTGACTTGATGATTATTTAAACTATTCCAATCCTGCACAGTTCTGGGGAAAAAAGAATATTTAAAGCAGTTATTGCGGGTACGGAAGGGAGTTATTGTACGATCATGGCGTTGTCTAGTGGCAAAACAAGAGGCTTGAGGGATGCACAGATTTCTTCCAAATTTTATTAATTACCCCTGACCACACTTGAGACTGGCCACACTATGCAACACCTGCCTGTGTATTTAGGAGTATAACATTAACAAGCTAGTGTGCTGTGCTAAACATTGTCATCGCTAGAAGTGAATGAATTTGCACAGTAAATTGAATAATTTGGTATGGCAACACATTTGGAGTGCTTGCAGAAGGGCACAAAGAAGGGACGACGAGATCTGACAGACAACTGAAAGTTTATTCCACTGATAATAGTAACATACATTAAGGTCATGTGAGGAGTGCTGGGGAATCTGGCCATTCAAAAATTTATTCGTGAGGAGTGCTGGGGAATCTGGCCATTCAAAAATTTATTCTTTGTTAATGCAATTACATATTTGGCCAACACAAGGCTGAATAAATGTGCATGCGATGTGCCTAAAATAGTTCTCAGCTTGCTTGACTCAATTTATGAATGGCACTGTGGTTTGGTGAAACAGGCCTTTGCAATGACAGTGCCTGCGACGTATGGGCAGATTTGAGCTTGTGGAATTTGACTGCAGCAGCATTGATTGGGTATCTTGTTGACTCCATATCTCATCTAGTGTGCACATAGGATAAATGCAAACATCTGTTGTTCTTTTTGTGTCTTGCTCAAAGGGACCAGAAGATTTCTTAATCTTCTTTGACAGGAGGTGATAGTTGGATTAGGAGGTGTGGCCTCTTCTACCTCACTTGGCTTTTGAGGAAAACTGAACTTTGCAACATATGCTGACAGATTTTCTGAAAGCAGAACCTAAATATGTTGCCGATGTTTTCCTTTTTACCAACTTCAAGTGAGCCAGTGGGAAATTTAATATAGAATTTAATTTGTGTGTACAGTGGTGCTGTACTGCTGGTGCATATGCTTCTTCACCACTTGCCAGCTTTACAGTCTTTTCATGTAGCTATGTCGTATGGTGAATACATGTGCTGCTCAATGGGGTTATGGTTTCGACTTTGTACTTTTTTGCTTGTTTAAAATTGTTTCCAAATTGGACAAGCATTTATACTTTCAGACGCGTGACGGGAGTGTCTCAGGAACTCGGAATCGCCATTACTTTGACTTCGTAAAAAAAAAAAATTCTGAAGTTTGGCTTTATAAAGTATCAAGTAATAGAATTAGCCGCATAGTGCAGTTTTAATTAAGCAGATTTTAAATGCATTGAAAACATACAGGCCAACCAAAAATCTGAAATTTGTTGGAATGAACCAAAAGTCTGAATTATCGAGAGTCTGCTGTAAAATGTGCGAGAGTCTACTGTAAAGCTGTGCTACTATGCCCATTAAGTGATAAATGAGAAATGCAGCTGGAGTGAACACTGACTTCTGCTACATCCAGATTTCTAGTCACTTCAAGCCTCTTTGTTCCCATGAACTTGTCTTGATTGTATGCCCTTTAAGGTGGCTCACTGATTGCAAAGCCAGACTTCCTTCTGGTAAAAAAGCCATGCGGCACTGGCATACATTTAAAAACTTTTTCTTATCTCTGGGTCAATGCGAACCAAAATTCACTGTCTTGGCTAGTTTTTCATGCTGATTTCAAATCTGTAATCAGTTTTTTTAATAGCTGCACTGGTTCAAAAGATATGGTGGTTCAAAAAAGAATTCAATAGCCACTTTTTACGGAGTATTTTGGCAATTTAATCATGTTAAACCAAAAAAAGGAAGCACATGGCCCCGATGCCCAAGACTTGCTCTAGGGGTTGTTGCTATTTTTATTCATTTGAAAGCATTCTATAAGTAAGAAAGTAAGAAACAGATGGAACATTTACTGCAATTATTTTTAATGGTTTGGCTCCTTGTGCTTAAGTGCAGTTTACACAATGTCCTTGGGGTGATAAAAATACCATCACCCCAAGATAATTTCAATACGAACAAAATGATACCAACTTAGTTATCCTCGTTCAAGAACACCGTATAAAATACCCCTCGTAAGGCTGAGCGCGGGCAGCAAGAACATCAAACTGAGAAAAATGCATTTGAGGTTTCAGACAAACGTAACTTTGGCTAAAATGCAGCTACAATACTAGCAATTATATGTTCTTTGTTCACCACGAGGATGGCTGTACTAAATACGAGACCATACCTCCATAATGCACTGGTAAAAATACTGTCATAAAGTCGGGTACTACGCCTAGAACGAGCATGAGAAACTGTACATCTGGCTGGTCACAGGTCACAGTGCCATACAAGCGAAATAAATATAAATATAGCCTAATATTGTGGCCTTGTCATAAAAATATAAAGGTGCACAAAGTGGTTGAATTTTCAAGTAATCTGTGGTTCATACTGTAATTAGTGGAACAGAGCCTATCTAGTGAATTTTGTCAGTAATCTTTTTGTAGTTGTGGTGCTGGAAAGTTTCAAGTAATTGTATCCCAATGTAATGCAGTATAGTAGTGAAAGGTAAGTCTGGAATCCGAACTTCACTTTTCTGACCATCGCCCGTTTGAGCTTTTCTGTATTTGCAAAGAAAGTGATTGCAAGAAAGTGAAAATCTGGCGGCGTGTCCATCAAAGGCTGATAGGTTACATAAGTGTCTCGCAATGTGGAATGAAATATGGTGTGCCCTCGAGTTCTATATCGTGGCAAGAGTTCTGTTTCTTCAGTGCACGAAAAGTAGCATGGCTGGTTTGTTCATCTAACAGGTTTTCTTAGGTGCAGAACCGTTAACAAGCTGAGCTCTTCCTTGGCTGTCTTTACTAGAAATGTGTGTTAGATAGCCACTAGGACCCCCGCCACGGTGGTCTAGTGGCTACGGTACTCTGCTGCTGATCCGAGCGTCGCGGGATTGGCCCATGTACTGTACGATGTCTGCGCACGTTAAAGAACCCCACGTGGTAAAACTTTCCAGAGCCCTCCACTATGGCATCTCTCGTAATCTTATCATGGTTTTTGGATGTAAAACTCTAGAAATCAATCAATCCATTGCATGTGGGATGAGATTTAGGTGCATTTGGAACTTCTGATGAAGTTAATATGCAGTTTTAAATTATTGGGTGTGTGCCTTCTAATGGCCATCATGTCTCTTATAGGCTTGTATGAGAATTATTGCACAAGAAACTCCCAGGCCTGCACAAAGGACATAGCACAGTGACGGTGTGTGCTAAATTTTGCTCGGTGCCCTCTCATTCTTCTCTTTCGGTCTTTTATTCCTCTGCTTTCCCCCTCCCCCTTCATCTTCCTCTCCCTTGTCTGCTTTTTCTGCTTCCTCCTATCTTCATCATCGCCATCCACTTCCTGTTTTTATTCATTGTCATCACCATCCTTTTCTTTGTCATCTTATCAGTCAGCGTCTCCTCCTTCAGTGTTATCTTCTTATTAGCTGGCTTCTTCCTCCTCTTTGCCATAGTGATTGCCTCCATTCACTTTGTCATCATCGTTTTTTTCCCATGACCTCGTTGATAAAGCGACAGCCGGTGGCCGACAATAGATAATGTCCTGAAACACCATTTCTACATATCACGTGTGGCTGAGAACAAAAAAGCACCCCAGCCATTTGACGAGAGTCTGGGATCCCCAGGTGGACCCTACTCCCCTCAAAATGTTTTCCAGCTAACCACTAACTCCATATCCACACCAAGACTTGGATATGGAGTGCCTTGGTGACCATGTTGTGTAACTACCACTTCTAATAGTTGAGCTGCACAGGTGACAAAAGGATATTGAAATTTGCACAGGCATTCTGTACCGTACTTACAGAATGAATCTTGTCAATTTAGGGCCAAGCATTGCACATTTCTGTCGTCCTTAGTTTATGGCACATCAATGTAATATATCGGCTCATACTTTTGTTTCAGAGCCAACATCCCTTTAGTGGCCAGATTCGTAGTGACACGATGTGGCTGTCTTGAGAAATTGTATAACAAGTTGTCATACTGAAGGTTACGATATCAAATTACATTTTGTGAGCACTGTGTTATCAGCCAAAAATGTAAATGGACCACGCAGCTGCAGGACCCACAACATGGGCGAAGTTTAACATATGGGTCAGGTTTATGAAAGGGAAAATTAGCATCCACCCGTTTTGTAGCACAAGGCTACAAGGAAATCCGTACATATTTCCTTGTAGCCTTGTGCTACAAAACTGATGGATGCTAATTTTCCCTTCCATAAAATGTTACTCCACCTTGCAGGTTTCCGCAGAACTCATTTGCCATATGGGTCAGGTTTAATGTTCTTTGGTAATGCGCTGTAGGCTTTTCGCAACAAAACACAAAGTGACAACACAGAGTGCATACTAACAACTGTTTGATTTCAGAACTTGTCTTCATATATATATATATATATTCACATGGTTAGCAACATGTGGTGGTGTTAACCATGTGTTTTGAAGTTTGTGTTTGGAGTAATAATTTGAAGTTTAATGTCGCTTTGAGCACTCTCGATCTGAATGTGTGGAACAGGAACAAGATATCAGCGTGGCGTTTTGGCCCTGCAGCCGCACAGGCCACTGTGGTTTACTTTTGTGCCCAATAGTAAATCAGTGTGAAGTGCATGTTTTCTTTTTATTATTATTATTTAAATATGCACACATGGGAATGTAGGGACATATACATGTCTTCTGACATAAAATTTTGGGAAAGTTCCAAGCAAGTCCCCCCCCCTCCCTTTGTCTTTCTCTGCACTATATTTATGCATGTGCATGTCTTCTGACATAAATATAGTGCAGAGAAAGATGAGGGGGGAGACTTGCTTGGAACTGTCCCAAAATTCAAGATGGTGGCGAGCAATTATCACCCCTTCCCTCCTTTGCAGAACTGGAACAAAAACTTGGAGGGTATTCGTTTTAGAAACTATCAGAACACTGGAAACCTGGAAATAAAAACTTTATTCAAGGGCATTCATTCTGATTGCTCTTGAATCTGTAGAATGGCAATCATTGCAATGTAATAATATATTAGGTGGCCCATTCTTAGGTTGTACTTTGGATAGAGTGAAGCCAAGGGATCAGGATTTCGGGAGGTGAAAAAAGAATGTGGAGGTGCAGCTGGTATATGATACATGTGTAACAGTGAAAAAATGTTCAGACAAGCCTTTTTGTAACGTGGGGCGAAGTGTTGCAAGTGATCAAAGGCCTGTCACTGTTCCTATAGATGCCATTTAAAAACCATGGAATGCAGTAAATAGGATCAACTTGACAGTGAAAACTACATTATTGTACCACACATGGAACTTGAGTAATAGGGGAAACTAGTCAGTCATTTATTATTCTAGTATACACTGAATTGCGAGACAAAGCATACAGACGAGGGTCCCAAAGTCGATGACTGCAGCAGGGCCCTGGGTTAATAGCAGTTAACAAGAAGCATGAAGAAGAAAACAGCGAGCAGGTGAACCAAAAACAAGGAAACGCATAAATCACAATGAATACGTAATAGTTAAAAGTACACGTATTGAAACACGGTGGAAAAATACAATAACTGCAAACAACAAAACGAAATTATAATACAAATGATGTATTGTGAATATCAGAAGCAAGTTGTGTTAGTGCTGAAAGACGTTGCCTTAGATATTCAAGTAGAAAAGCTTAATGGTATGTTTGAATTAATGAACAGATGTCGAATTTTTGACTGGTAGGGGTAAATCATTCCACAGTTTTATGGCTGTGAATGTCGAGGTCATTTTGCTGTAGTTAGTATGCACAATAGGCAAAAGAAAATTAGAACTATGTACAAACCTGGTATTATTTGAATTAGTAAGATATCTGGAATGAATAATTTCCTATGAGAGCTGTTTATTAAGTAATTCATGAAACATAATAGTGAGATGATAGCTAAACAAGCCGGTAATATGTAATATGTTGTTGTTGCGAAGTAATGGAGACGCATTGGTGAAGAGGTTGCTGTTAGTGATGATGCGAATTGCTTAGTTGCTGAATAGATGATAAATGGCAGTGATATGTATTACCCCAAGAGACAATGCCATAAATGATGTGACTGTGAATTGTGGGGATTGCCGCCAGGGGGACGCTACGTACAGGTGACGACGACTATGTGCACTTGGAGTGCGCAATGCGTGGTAATGCTAGCTCGGGGACGGGGATCAGCCGGGATGCTGGCAGGACGCTGCTGGGCGTAGCTACCCTGGACTGCGGGCCGAGATGCGGCCATCTCCCACAATGGCGCCAAAATGTGGGGCCCTGGCTGCATTCCAGGTAGGACCGTGATCACGAGAGAAAAGCCGCATCGCCCATTCCACAGCATGTACTAACTTCCGCCTGGGCTACGCGGTGATCTTGTCCAACAATGCAAGCTGCTGAGCCACGGCGGGCAACAGACGAGGAAAGTCGTGTGGCTGTGTCGACTGACCCTCATTTCACACTGCAAGCCCCACCAGCAAGCAAGCCCATGTCGCGGCGCAGCAGGCCGACTAAGTCTTCTTGGCCACCAAGAAAGGCCCCGGTGATGTCAAGGTCAAGTCTTCAGAGAGAAAGACTGTAGCCGAGTGTCCGAAGGCAACGTGAAGAAGGTTGAGAAGATAGATTAGAAAGCGGTGAGTCGATCGGATGACAAGTATAAAGAAGGCAATGGAAAGGGTGACAGGCATGATCACTATGATTACGTTACTGACGCGTATGGCTCGCACCGAAGACAAATAGGAGAACGAGGACGGAGACAGAGAGGAGACATAGACGGACGGGGACACAAACCTAGTTATCGTAATGGAGACTGACAAAAAACGGTGCTTGACGGGTGAATGATGTTTTGTTCAGGAGCAGTTGCAACGTGGAGGAAAAAGGTGGACAAGGAAAAAAGGCGATGCGGTTCAGAATGGGAGCGGAAAATTAGACTACATACTACTGCGATACGCGGACTGGGAGTTCCCTGTTGTCGACGTCTCCGATATACTGATGCGGCTTCTAACAGCCTCCCACGTGTTGCTCATCTGTGAATGATGGCCAGCGACCGCGATCAACTCCACGAGTGAGCGACTACACCCACCGGCTGCCTGCTGGGTGCACTACTGTGAGAGAGGTTGGCGATGACAATCGGTCGTGCTACGGTGCCCAGGTTCGGTTTAAGTCCCGCATGTTCCTGCAAGACCTTCAGAGGTTTAGGACCTCGGGATCCTGCAAGACTTTATGCCCGGCGCTGTGCTACCTTGCCTCGTTCGCCACCTCGCTCGGTGCCCCCACTTTCGAGGCTCTACCGCTGGTTGGGGCGTCGACCATTGTGTGGGCCGTTGTGGACTGGTGTGGGGATTGCCAACCGTCTGGGTGCCCACGGCACGCACTGAGGGTGGTGACGGTTCCTGAAGGCGATGCCGGTGCCGGGGACTTCTCCAACATGGTTGACGAGCACACGAGCCAGGTCGCTGAGCTCAAGGAAGCCCTGCGCTGGTTCGAGCTGGAAAGTTCTACTACAACAAGCTGTTTGAGATTGAGATGCTGTGCTGGGAGAACCAGTGGGATCACGAAAAAGAGAGCATTGCCAAGCAGATTCTAGACCCTCCCTCATGCATCGCATCTATGGTGGTTGGTCGGCGTTACTGAGCGATTGCGCCCACTGGATATCGGCTGGGAGCACCCGCCGTTTCCTGGAAGACCTATGAAGGTTTAGGTCCGCGGGATGCTGGAAGACCTCATGCCTGGAGCTGCACTGCTTCGTCCCTGGCTTCCTCGTTTGGTGCCCCAGCTCTTACAGGTTACACCTCCGGTGAGGGCGTCGCATCTTCGCGCAGGCTGCCACAGACCACTGCCATCGCAGAGGGAGGGAGAGTGTGGGGATTGCCGCCAGGGGGACGCTAAGAAGAGGTGACGACGTCAATGTGCGCTTGGAGTGCACAGCGCGTGGTAGTGCTAGCCCAGCGCCGGGGATCGGCCGGAACGTTGGCAGGATGCTGCTGGGCATAGCAGCCCTGGACTGCGGACTGAGACGCGGCCATCTCCCACAGAATGAAGGCGAAATATAATGATAATAATGCACCTTTGGACAAATATGATTTTGACTTAATTAGTGCTCTTATACCAAAAGTACATTTATGTTTAATGAAAGTAATGTGGTCAGAGAACTTTAGGTTACAATCTAATTTAACCACAATCTAATTTAATCGTGGATGACGTGACCACCTATAATTTAATCGGGTCTGTCTAGTAGTGTTCTTGTACAGTTCTGAAGATCATAAACGTAGTTTTGTTAGGATTGATGATTAACTGGTTTGAAAGGCAACGCGCAAAGATTCGTTCAAGTTCACCGTTTAATGACTAAGATGGGTAGAGATTTGTTATGTATAGAGATGGTAGTGTCATCCGCATACAGCACACACTGCGCAGAATTAAGATGTGATGGTAAATCGTTAATAAAGGTGAAAAAAGGGGGGACACCAACCAAATTATAATCATCAAACGTAAAAAACTGTTTACTCGAAAGATGAGAAAAGCCTGACGTTTCGGGTCCCACTCGGACCCTTCTTCAGGGGTGACTGGAGGGCACCAGACAGCAGCAGTGCTTATAAGGCCTTCTTTTTCTTGTTTCTTTTTTTTTTTTTCTCTTCCTTCCTTTCTCTTCTTTTTCCGGTTCTTCAAACCAAGGGGGGTCATGCTAGTGATGAACCAGGTGCCAGAGTCCGCTAAAATAGACACTCGGCATTGCACCTGCAGACCGGTTCACATTACCAGGTGTCGCCTGAATGTGCCATGATTCCACAAAAAGCCGCCTGTGAAAACTGGTTTCCAAGTCGATGACGCGGGAGTTGTCAAAGGCGATGCGGTGGTCGTTCACTTCGCTGTGCTCAGCCAATGCACTCCTTTGTCTATCTTATCTAGCTTGCGGACATCGTTCCTGTGCTGTCGTAGCCTCTCTGGAAAGTTCTTCGTCTCACCCACGTACGACGTGCCACAATCTGAACAAGGAATGGAGTAAATCACACCTTGCGCTCTCTCCCTCGGCAGCCTGTCCTTCGGGCGCGGAAAGAAATGGCCAAGCGTGGAAATTGGCTTGTGTGCTACTCTTATTCCCTACTCCGACAGCACACGTGCGAGTGCTTCGCTGGTACCCTGAACGTAGGGAATGCACACCCGTATGGGCTTGGAAGGCGGCAGGTCAGTGTCCTTTCGAAGGGGTCGGTGGGGATGAGTCTGGCGGCGAGCAACCTTTTCAACGAAAGCTTTCAAGTAGCCGTTCTTTAGAAGGTCGCTTCTGACCACCTGTTCATCTATCTGCTTATTCTCCAAAGAACAAACCCTCCGTGCGCGGGTCAGCAGAGCCAAAACCACCGCTGCTTTATGGTGGAAAGGGTGGTTCGAGCTGGCATCGAGATAGCGACCGGTGTGAGTCAGCTTTCGATATATCAAGAACTGGAGCATACCATCCACCTTTGTCATGAGGACATCAAGGAACGGCAAGCAGTTGTTCTTTTCCCGTTTCACGGTGAACTGAATGGCCAGCTCAATCGAGTTCAGGTGGGCAGTGAATTTTTCAGAATGCAGAAGCAGTCGTCGACATACCGCAAAAATATCTTCGGAGTGATGTCGGCCGACTGCAATGCTCTTCCTTCCACCACTTCCATCACGAGGTTCGCTGTTGTGACAGACACAGACGCCCCCATTGCTGTACCAGTTCGCTGCTTGTAGTACTCTCTGTTGACGGAGAAGTACGTGCTGCTGAGACAAAAGTTCAGCAGGCGGCTCAGCTCGTTCTTTCCTCAAGGTTCTTGTCACGCTCTAGTGCCTCCCGCGCTATGGTCGCCGCCAGCTGAACGGCAACGCTTGTGAAAAGGGAGACCACGTCAAAGGATACGAGGCATTCATCTTCGCAAACAGAAACAGGGGACAGGAGTTCAACAAAATGGCTGCTGTTCTTTACGTAGGTCGGCGTGTTTCCCACGAGAGGAGCCAAAGTCTTGTGCAGAAAACTTGACAGGGCTCGAAGTGGAGATGTGAAATCCACAATTGGCCTCAAGGGAACACTGGGCTTATGGATCTTGGGGAGCCCGTAGAAGCCAGGCGCACTACCGTTTCTGCACATCAAACGCAGGTGTAGAGCTCTGGCATCTGGGTGTTTCCCAAACACATCTCCTAGCAGCTTGTTGAGGTCTCTCTGTACCTGTGCTGTAGGGTCCTTCTTTAATTTGACGTAAGTGTCACTCTCAAGGTGGTCTTGCACTTTGCGGTCGTAGTCTTGCCGGTCAAGGACGACGGTGGCATTCCCTTTGTCTGCAGGCAAGATGACAATGGCGGGGTCCTCGCGCAGCTCTAGTAGGGCTCGATTTTCCTCTGCAGACAGATTGGATGGCCGTTTTTTATTTAGGCCATGTGCCAGGATGCCAATCGCCTTCAGCCTCACTGATTCCTAGACGTTGGAGTCAACACGACGGATCTTGTCCTTCACAGCTGCCGCAATCTTTACCAGAGGCGGTCAACTGCCCGACATATTGAAGCTGTGGCCTTTGACAAGGACGCTAGTCTCAGGTAGTGACAACTTCTTGGACGAGAGGTTGAAAACAAATTACGAAGCTTCGGAGTTCGGAGGCTGTTTTTGCCGCATCAGTGCCGAGAGCTTCTTACTTATGGCGTATTCGGATGGTCATTTTCGAGCGATCTAGAGCGCTCTGAAAAGCGGGTACACATTCGGTTGGTAGAAGTCGAGCGCTCGAATTATCCTCGGTTGGTTCTTTGGGAGCGCCAGCCTCTGACTCTGAGCGCTCCCGCCCGCTCTGACTTCGAGGTGAGAGCGTCAGAGCGATCTGGCCAATAGACGGGTCACGTCACACCAGCTGCCGCGGTAGCCGACAGGTGGCAGCGTGAGCGCGCACCTCGGAAGTGGACGCCACAGGACGTTTTGGTACATCGTTCGCGTTTGTGGGTTTGTTTTCGTGACGTTTTTGAGCGTTTGCGTGGTCTTCAAAGCCCTAACTGCACCATGTGGAAACGGAGGCAGCTTCTCAAAGCGGAGGAAGCGTCAATGCTGCTCTTACAGCAGCTTGAATACCTCGAAACGAGCAGCTCGGTTGATGACGACTGTCACATTTATGCCAGCAAGTTCGCAGAGTTGCTCGCCGAGCCGCTTGATGTACCAAAAGTAGAAGACTACGTTCGGAAGGCTGTGAGCATCCAGACATTGCAGAGCTAGCGACTGCACTGGATGACGCCATTCGTCGATATGCCGCACGATGTGTTGTTTACGCAACGGCTTCCCGTGCTGGCTGCGCGGTGGCGCTACAGGAACTGCTCCGAGATCCCCTAATGTATTCGGCTGGCACGCTGCGCCTCCCGCTCCAATTGCAAGCTAACCCGCATCTGCTAACTCCGAGCCAGAGGACTGGAGCGACCAACCGAATACACCATTAGGGAGACGCGCTGTTTCTCCACTGCGCTTGAGGCGACAGAGCACGCGAAGGAGTTCGCAGGGGGAAAGAGTCCACCCAGGCGGTGCTCCGGTTGCTGACGAAGGAAGAATAAGTCCAAATCCATCTTTCTCACCGTTGCTCTGCATTCGTGGACACGGGCGATCACCAAGCGGCGTTCGGCTTGGGCCAATACTCTGTGCCCCTCACTGGTGTGTACGAGAGGCTTGATGCGAAGACTCCGAGGCACCAGGTTCTGGTCCCGGCACGTGGAGAAGTAGTCTAGGTGCGTATTGAACGCTGCGATGCTGCGTGAGGTGTTCACGTAGCGTTTGGCAGACACTGCTGTCTCTGGGCCTAAGTCAAGGCGTAATGATTTAAAGGTGAACATTTGGCAGAGATCTGTCTGGTTGGGGCGAAATTAAAGGTGAAAGAAGGGGGGACACCAACCAAATTATAATCATCAAACGTAAAAAACTTTACTCGAAAGATCACAAAAGCCCGATGTTTCGGGTCCCACTCGTGATTCGCCATGATTCCACAAAAAGAATCATGGCACATCCAGGCGACACCTGGTAATGTGAACCGGTATGCAGGTGCAATGCCGAGTGTCTATTTTAGCGGACTCCGGAACCTGGTTCATCACTAGCATGAGTCCCCTCGGTTTGAAGAACCGGAAAAAGAAGAGGAAGGAAGGAAGAGAAAAGAAAAAAAAGAAACAAGAAAAAGAAGGCCTGATAAGCACTGCTGCTGTCTGGTGCCCTCCAGTCAGCGAAGCGGTAAATCCAGGAGGGTGATCCTCTCTCTCATTGGCTAGTTCGATGTAGACGTCAGCGGTCCGCACAGCATCGCTTTGTGGGGAATTCTAGAGACGATGCAGCGTCAACTAAGAGGGAAATCCAGAGCTGAATCTACTCCCTATGAAACTGAGATTTTCCCATAGTGCCTGCCCAATGCCTGCAGACGAGTGTTCCCGTCCTCCTGCAAGCGCTAAGCTCGAATGTCTTGTCGCACGGTTGGACAGTCGCGATGGACGACTGCCCAACCGTCCGAAACTAATCGCACGTGTTAACGCACGACATATGAGTGCAAAGGTTAATCGTGTAGGTAAAAATGAGTACGTTGTGACAAGCTCGCAGTTGACAGCGAACGACTACGAGGGTCGGCAGCTAGGCCTACCCTCGTAGTTGTCACTGACGGTGGGGTGTTGTGATGTGCTAGTCGCTCGCGAAGGCATCGGCAGTGTTTTTCTGTGTTGTATGACTAAGCAAGGCTGTACAAAAATGTTTATTTTGTACTTACTGTTGAGGATACGATGTCTTACGAGCGTGTGTGCAGACGCACTTCGTGAGGGCAGAGCTTACGCGCTGATCACTCGTCTTGACCCGCCGAGGCATTTGCCGGTGTCGATGGAATCGCGTCGAAAATATTGCTTACGATTTGTTTGTGACACGAAATTAATTCTCATTGAGTAATGTTACGAGCGAAGTGGGCTAGTCTGCAAAGCAGTGCCCATTTCCTAAGCACTCGAGAGATTGGAAGCGGCCGCGGCGCCAACGTAAACAAACATCGGCAGGGGCTGTTTCGCCGAAGCGGCTCGCTTCGTTTTTACCATTGCGCTTCGCATCTATTTCGAGAAAACTAATCGTATGCGTTGACATACGACGTATGAGTACAAATGTTAATTGTGTTGGCAAAAATGAGCGCTTCGTGGCAAGCTGACGGTTGAGTGCGAACGACGGCGGCTACGTCGTCGGCAGCTAGGCCTACCCTCGGGGTCGTCACTGACGGTGGGCTGTCGTGATGTATTTGCCGCTCGCGAAGGCATAGTTTTACCAGCAGTGTTTTTTGTGCTGTTATGTAACCAAGTAGGGCTGTAAAAAACTGTTTATTTTGTACTTATCGAAAGGGATGCAATGTTTTACGAGCGTTTATTCCGCCGGATGTGGCTGGGGCCTTCACGCTGATCGCTCGTCGCCCTGTGTGTCTTGAAGCGTCGTATGCCGGACGCCGGACCGTGCGACGTCGGATCGCATGGATAATCGGAGCATGTGTCCAGCCCTTCATGCGCCACGCTAGCGAGGCTGTTGTACCTAGACGGCCTAGGCAGTGCCTAGACACACTCCCTGTACCTAGGCGAAGAAGTACCTAGATGAGCGATCGGTGTTATCACGTGACTTTACGCCCACGTGACCTGAGGATCGTTCTCCTGCATTTACCGCCTCGCCTCCAGTCACCCCTGAAGAAGGGTCCGTGTGGGACCCGAAACGTCAGGCTTTTGTCATCTTTCGAGTAAACAGTTTTTTACGTTTGATGATTATAATTTGGTTGGTGTCCCCCCTTTTTTCACCTTTAATTTCGTCCCAACCAGACAGATATCTCTGTCAAATGTTCACTTTTAAATCGTTAATGTATATCGAAAAAAGAAGGAACCTAGTATGAATCCCTGCAGTACATCTTGGTTAATAATTATGGTATTAGAATAAACACTGCCAGTATATACTACAGTAAAACCTCGTTATAATGAACACGGATATAACGAACTATTGGATATAACAAAGAAATCGCAATTCCTCTTGAAATTCCCATAGATGATATGGATATTGGCTATAACGAACTAATGGTTAAAACAAAGTAATTACGGCTCCCCCTTCAACTTTGTTATAACAAGGTTTTACTGCATTTTCTCTCTGTTAAGCAAGTAACTTTTTATAAGGTTTAGCACAGAACCAGTAATACCAAATGACTCCAACTTAAGAAAAAGGAACTTATGATTAATCGTATCAAAAGCTTTAGTAAAGTCTAAGAAAACTGATCCAACAAAATTTCCTTTGTCAAGCGAATGACGAATGTAATCTGTTAAGGATAATAAAGCTAAGTTAGTCGAACTGCCTGTGCGAAAACCATACTGACAGGGATTTAAAAAATTAAATTTTCCTATATAGCCATTTAGCCGTTTACAAAATAATTTTTCGACAATTTTGCTAATTGATGATAGAATAGAAATAAAATAGACACTTCAGATTTGTCCCCTTTCTTAAATACCGGAATAATCTTAGCCTTTTTTTAGTGAACTTGAAAAAATA
Source organism: Hyalomma asiaticum (assembly GCA_013339685.2). NCBI lineage: Eukaryota > Metazoa > Arthropoda > Arachnida > Ixodida > Ixodidae > Hyalomma > Hyalomma asiaticum. The sequence goes on from CM023481.1 coordinate 264,795,266, forward strand.
CCACTTGAATATACGATTAATTACAATACTAAGTGTCTCAGAAATGAAAGGAGCAACAATTTTCAAATGGAAGACAAATATCTAAACCAGCGCCGGTGTTTTTCAGAGCCAATAACACAGAGCATACTTCATCAGCAGTTACAGGGAACAGGAAGAAAGAGCGATTACATCGTGTCATCGGACAAGCAGAAGCTGGCCGTGGGCAGGTGCCCATTTATGAATTTGGTGTTCAGTAGAAACCTTTTAACTGCTGACCCCAACTTAACATTTTTAGTGTTAACACAAAGTAAGCTGATCCTTAGTGTCAGTGAAAGTGGAAGTTGTATTCATGAAGCAAATACAGACCAGAGGTCATCCCTCTGGTAAAAGTAATGTTTGATACAGCACATATACAAAAAGGTACAACTTTGGTTCAAGCAGGTAGCAGTGTCTTACCTACAAGGCTGATTTTAATGCATTATACTGCTCACAACTGATCTTAGTATATGTTATTACCGTAAAAAAACAACTTGGATTTGGTCTTCAAACTGTTTTCAGTCTTCAAAAAAACAGTTTGAAAGGCCTTCAAGTGTGATAAACAATGAAGAATCTCAAATTTTATTTTTCATCGATTGGTTTGTGGGGTTTTACATCCGTAACCACTATTTGATTATGAGAGACACCTTAGTGGAGGGCTCCAGAAATTTCGATCACCTGGGGTTCTTCAACTTGCACCGACATTGCACAGTACACGGGCCTCAACATCTTCCATCGAAATGCAGTTGCCGCGGCCGGGACTCTATCCCACATGGCGACCTTCGGATGTGCAGCAGAGTACCACAGCCACTAGACCACTGTGGTAGTGCTATTTTTTCTGAGAGAAAATAACTAATTGAGGCTGCTTTGCCAGGTGGAATGTAGATATCGGAAATTATTTGGTATTAGTAGTGCAGTTAGATTAGCAGGCAGAATTTTGCCATTTCATTGGTGTCACGCTCACCAAAAATTGAAAACTGAAAGATGTTTTAAATAAAGCATTACACACGTTAAATGTATGTGCTTTCAATTATTTTACTTCACAACCTAATTTGTAGGAAATGAGAATGAAATGTTCTATTGAATACCTGCTTGGTACTAAGTGTACATAAAACTGCTGGATACCCACTTTTACCCAACTATCCGCTGGATAAAGACTCAAGATTTTGTCCAGTAGGTAACCTAATAAAAGTCTTTTTTTCAGCCACTATGCATCAATCCACCAAATTCATAAAATGCCTATGGCCTTTAGCTGATAAAATGTAGAAACACAATTCTTTCTATGATATATCTTGCTGAAGGTGCCAAGTACATCACTGTACTTGTGGTGAAAAAAAAAATTCGAAATAAAATCATTCTGATTGTGTTGATAGGGAGACAGGGTTCAGACATTTTGGAAGTCATGACATACTTTAATACACTAGAAGTTTAGCTGTTAGCGTTTGGAATGTCAATTATTCACATTGGATGATGTAAAGAAAATATATATCTTTTGTAAATTTTCTGACCAATACAACTTCAGGGAGGTGGCACATTTATACTGTTGAACTTTATACGAGAGATGCACACAGGGAGCAGTTTCTATCCCTTATGGGGCTCTTATAAGCAGGGCACCATGTTTTCATCTCCTGACCAACCCTTATTTCAGTGTGTGCACACTACAACTGGCCACAAAGGCTACAACCTGTTGCAAAGTGTTTACTATATACCATTTGTTCAACGTTATGGGATTTGCTTGGTGGATTGTCGCTCAGAACAGAGTTATCATTTCCCCTTGTTTCCACAATAAATTGGTTGCTGCTTGCAGTTAGCAGCGCTGCATCCAATGTTAAAATATCTGTTACCAGCGAGACTATCGACTGAGATTTAAGGATATTTTGTCCTCAATAACCAGTGTTGTACGGAACGACGTTCCTGGAACTAGTTCCATTTTGGAGGAACGAAGGAACGCTATTGTTCCTTTAAGAGTTGGTGGAACTGTAACGGTAACACGTTACATTTATGAAGTAACGGCAAAGGGAACGACGTTCCTTTTATAAGCGTTCCACACGTCCACATGCAGGAAGGATAGGCCGGGCCACAACCGCCGAGGTCGAGCCTAGAGTCCCCGCTTCGCCGTTAGCAGTCTCGCTCACTCAAAAGAAAACCATGCGCAAAACTCTATTCCTTTACTCTCTGTCTTCAATGCTTCAACGAGGGCGAAGCTTCCCTTTCGCCAGTGCAGCCAATGCAGCCGCTCCATGTAGCTGGAGGGAAAATTTCCGTCTTTCAACCGGTCATGTACGGCAGCGCAGGCCGAACCGCAGCCAACCGAGAAAGTTGTTTGGTCCCTTCAGATCCCCCCGCCACGGCTCCCTTGAGACTAAGACACTGTGAACGTGCACTTTGCCATTGCCGCTTAGCGCATTGGTTCCGAGAATGCGGTTACGGCTCCCATGTGTGGGCCTCGGCGCCACTGGCATTTTGTACTCAGGAGACCACTCGGTAAAGCAAGCGAGCAGTGGCAGGTGTGACACTATATACGGAGGCTAGTTAGTCGCAGGCGCCCGTAGGGGGGAAGGGAAGCGCGCGCGGCGAGACCGACGACGTGGGGAAGGATAGCAGTCTTTCGCCTTGTCCGAGCCAGTCTGAACAGCAAGCAAGGGTCGTTCTGAAGACTGGGCACACTTGACATCTTTTACATGACATTTGAAAATCATGGAACACCATCTCGCCTCCTGTAGCACCTAGATTCTGTTGCAATGAAGAATCACGTGCAGGTACGGTTTCTTTATTGTTCTTTCTTATTCGCATAACAAAAAGGGAGTTTTGTATTCTACGTTTAAATCGGTCTATTTGTTACTATGTCGTTTACGTTAGACATTGTTTTTACCATGTCTGGACCTCACCCACGCTCAGCAGCACGCGTGCACGTTTCTGCTACTTGATTTGTTCCGCTGCGAACATATGTGTTATATACGTCATTTTTAGCTGCAGACGTGAACCAAAAGTTCACGTCCGATGAAATGATGCATGTAAGAATTTATTTATTTATTTATTTATTCCGTACACATCAATATCAGTTTGCCATCGTGAGAACGCGGGCCTGCTGTACAAGGGTACGGGTATTATACTGCGCGAGTTGAAAGAAAGCAAGGAATAGACAGGAAAGAGCGCCGTTCAACACGAACCACTAGCCTACAAGAAGGTTTTACTGCTGTACAAATTGAAGAGACAATTAAAGCGTATTCCTTATACGCCATAATATAAAAGGAAATACGTTATATAATTTGCCAGCAAACTCATCAGATGGCCATAGGTTATTTCCCCGTAGGTGTTTAAAGGCCCATTGTCGGCACTCCTCGATGACTCGAGTGCACCGTGGCAGCGCGAAGGAAGAGTCGTTCGCCGGCGAAGGGAATCTTATATTGAAACGCCAGAGTGTCTGTCCTGGTCCAAACCTGAACCTCCGCTCTTTCAGTACTCCTAGAAACATAACTTTTTGAACCATTCTATAAAGAAAGAGTTACAAGCGAACTAATCACATAGTCCACAAAATCTCAACCGATGGCGCCTACACTTTCGCTGCAGTATTGGTTTAAGGAACATAATTCACAACACGCAAGCAGATGCGTTTACCGTGCGGTACGTTATTTCCCTTTCCCATGCATTAGGACTGGCGTCTCACCCTTGATGTCAGCTAGCACAGGCAGCCAGGCTCGAACACGTACTTAAGTCTTTGCCTGACCGCCGGACGGTGCGCTACAGATGGCCTTCCAGGATTCGTCACACAAGCTGTCAGAAGATAACCAGCATGTGGGGCCATGAGTACCGCCGTTTCAACACGCACCGAAGGTACAATAGGCAAACGAGGGCCCATCTATCACTAAGCGGTCGCGGTCATTTTCGTTTCCCAGGCCTCCTGACGGCGACCTTGAAACTAGTTACCCCGAGTGGGTGCTCTTTCGTCGCCAACCACTTGGCGGCATTCCTCCCGTATGGGTACATGTGCTAGAATACCTTATAACATGAGGTCTAATGCGCCCTCTTCCTAGCGGAGCCGACCCGCGTTCTCTTTTCTCAAAACCGGCCCATACACAGCGGCCACGTTACACTACGCTTTTCACTACCTGCATGCAACGGTCCACAAGCAGCAATGCCAACCCTCCATGCCTCAGACTGACTGCCGTGTAGTTCGAATTCTTCGCACCGAGACACATTGCACGCTAACATAAACAACAACACAACGGTATCATAAATGCTTTAAAATTGTGAGAACTAAGCAAAAATAATATATCCAGAGCTGTCAGTCAGGCTATTAAAGCACTAAAACTAGCGAAAATGTTTAGGACCAGAAATGACGATATATCGGGAAATCTTTTTCCAGTATTTAAGGGCGTCGCTCAAGCGCAAACTATTGTATGCGAACGTAATTTGAAAGGTCTATTTATAGGTTTTCTGGTACAAACGAGATCCAACTAATAGGAGAGATAGGGAAGCGAACCATGTGGGTGAATGATGTCTCTTATAGCCAATTCTCTTTTGTATCTATTTCCCTTATAATGGAGTTCTGCTGTAATATGTATGACACATAAATGAAATGAAAATTTTGATCCTGCAATGAGGAAGTTTCACAACATAGCTTAATTTGACCTGGTGATGTCAGCTATGTGGTCTTCCAGATTACATACCTTTGACCACTTCTTGGATATAGTGATACCAAAATGTAGGTGGTTAACGCGAAACCGTTTCTTGGCTAGGTTGGCGATAGCGCGCGCCCAGCTCCCGTCTGCAAAAGCCGTGCCCGGAAAGCACGTGACCTCTCCCACCGGAAGTGACGCCGGCGCCAACAATCGCCGCAGCGGCAGTCGGCGCGTGCTCCGCTCCGCTGCAGCTACCTGTAGGAGTATAGGCAGTATAGGTGTTCTGTGCTGTAGGCCTGTAACGGCTTGCGGCCGCGTCGCCGCGTTTCTTCACTGTTGGCAAATGTACGTGCCCAGCTGCGTGGCATCGCCGTAGCAACACTCGGCGCGCGAATGCCCCAGCTAGCCCATTGTTCCTCACCGCCATGCGTGCCGAGTTCAGTCTGGAATTGAAGACTCCCACTGAGGCCATCATGACATCGAGATGTACGTGCATCGATCTCACATTCACCAATGACCTATACATTGTGCGAGATGCGATGTATGTCTCCACCTACTCGGATCACAAGGCTATAGTAGTGTCAATGTACCCCGCCCCAAGTACGCCGTCACCGAAATGATAAGAGGGTGATGACACCGGTGACTGTCTAATGACACTACCCACAATGCCGCGGCAGTCGTACTACTTCAATATACCCGAGACCTGCCCGGCATATCTGCATATACTGCCAGGATGACAAAATAGAAGGGGGCGTGTGAAGTGTCGACACCACTTTGATGGCCTCAAATCATGTAAACAAACAAAATCCAGCCTCCCATATTTCTCATTCTTTATAACACAACTTGGCAACACCAGTTTATAGCACCCCTCCGCAACGACAATCTAGCCAAAAGGAAACGCTTTCGCGTTCTCATCTCATAAGAATATGCTTAGGAATTGTCGAACTTTTTTAACTGTGGTGTATTTTTGAGTTGGACAGGAACACTGGCAAGCAACGAGTCACCATAAACAGGCCAGAGTTGTAATTCGTAATACCTGCACCAGACATGGAGCTGTATAGGTCATTGCCTCCTATTGCTTTATTGCAAGAATATTTTCTTGGTAAGACGGGCACCAAAATATGAAGTTAACATGCTGTCTCTCGTCATTCATCTTCATACTCCCAGTTTCACCAAAGTTTACATGCTATTTAATGGCATTCAGGGCTTACAAATATACAGACACGTACCAGACAATAGTTCTCATTCATTTTTTTTCCTCTTCATTCTTCCAGTGCATCTCTTGAAGTTTGTTCTGTCCATGTTTTGGGGTGCTTGCAATGACATGGACCAGTGCAACAACCGTTAACTCAAAGTAAAACCCTGGAAAAGGTTAACTTGTCTTCAGTGACACCTTCCCTCATGAGCACCTTGCTCTGTTACACCTTGCACCTTGCTCTGCTACGGTTACCCGTAGTAGCTCCTGATTAATAGTTGTCATGCTGGACTACAGTACCTTATGTTGAAAACAGTTATTTTTTGTACCCAAAAAATATATTCCATCAAAATTCAATTTGTTTCCAGTGTAGAAAGCATCCCGTGGCTGTATGAATATGAAGTGGAAAGTATCCCGTGGTTAGATATATCTATAAAGTCGTGTCAGGACGACTGCTGTTGTAACTTTTTGAATGATTAGTAAAGGCATGCTCCCAGAGATTTTAAAGTATTTTTCAAATTTACTTTGACTTTTGAACACAAATATCTGTGTGGATTAGGAGAATGAAAAAAAAAATAAAAGGTGGTAAAGAGGGGAGGCGGGGCAATGAGCCAAAGGCAATTGATTTGGTGCAACACTGGCAGTTTGTGAGTTTGTGATGCAAAAGACAGCCGTTAGAGACTTATTAAGTTTCACCTTTGTTATAATATATGCATGTTGCTGGGCCATTGTTTAGGGGCATCTGTTTTATTGATTGATTGGCCAAAGCTTACACTAAATCAAGCTTCTAGCCTTAGCTCAAAACAAAAGCACACAATTTCAGGTACTAGTCTCAATCTTTATTCCACAGTTTCCAAAATTGTATGAGTTTGTATACTACTGCTGTGGAGCAGGCCACAGTTTCTTTACAAGCTCCTTTTTATTGACTTTGCCTAGAAAATTGCGTTCTAGAGCAGGAACACACAGCAGAATACTGGGTACATTGTATGTGGGCATGCGCTCTTTACACCAGTTTCGGAGGGCTTCAAGTTCCAGTGTGGCTGACGGCTCATGCAAAACAACCACTGCAGCAACACGCTCACCCCAAGTGGCATCAGGAGCTCCCACTACTGTGCATTCTTTAATTGATGGATGGGCCAGTAAATGGCGCTCTACATCTAATGCGCTGACCTTGTAACCACCGGACTTGATGATATCAGCTGATGTACGACCCAGGATCTTGTAGACACCATCAACACATGCAGCACTGTCACCTGGAAATGTTCATATAAGGGTATCCACATGCACAGGCTATGCATTTCCTTCTTGTGATGCCCTCAACAAATTGGCATTTCACACTACACTACAAGAGCTAAAAACCACAGACTATACTAGTGGGGCAACCATGAGAACTAAAATTAATAAGGAATATCGGATATATGTTTAGTATATGACAAAACATTCTTTGAACACTACCATGAAAGCCACTAAACAAAGAAACCAGTTCATGCGTTCATGTTGATATCGAGCACACACAAAAAAGGTGAAGCAAATTCAGCATGAATAGTCACCAGCTTGCCCAACTTTCATTCCTAAAGCTTACACAAAAGAATGTGTTGTGGGCTAATTGCTTCATACTCAAAATGGAAAACTTGGAGCGCTAAAAAGAAGGGGTCGAGAACTAGACACACAGGACAGGCACTCCAACTCGGGACTGGCAGGTTGCGACCGGGATAAGGTGCATGGCACTGTTGCATGCTTGGTTGTTGTAAGCAGAGACCATTTATAACGTAACCGCTTATAGTGCAGGACCGGCTATAATGCGTTTTTTCTGACCCCCATTTACCCTCCCATAGAACTTAATGTATACGCATACCGCTTATTGTTCAGCTCCGTGAGATGAAAGACCGGTTATAATGCGGCTGCCCGGAAATCAGGGGGCAATTGAGGTAGTGAGCGGGCTTCGCAATGGAAGTGTACTGCCCGAGAAGAGTGCAACGAATCGCCATGGAGGAGGAAAAAGCGCGGAACGAATGAACAAGGAGCGGACGGAAGAAAAAAAAAAGGGCCGCAGCAGCAGCACGTCGAGGGCACGCCTTGTGAGGATAGGATTGATAGGATTGCCAAGGCGATGGAGAATGCTGCCACGGCCGTTTGTCAGCTCTGAACGCGCGCCCACGATCGCACTGATGTCCGCGTTACCGCTGTTTGTCTCCAGTTTTTTTTTTTTTTTAGACACCTCCCCCCCTTTTTTTTTTTTTTTTTGTCATTTCACGCGCACTGCCCTTGAATCACCCCGCGAGCGCGATTTCTTGTGCACCCGATCCCTGTGTTGTCAAGAGCAAGCTTCCTGAGCGGCGTGCCGCCCGCGATCCCACTAATTAGGCCTAACGGCCGCTACCTTTTCAGTGCTGGCTGCAGGTAGGGGTGCAGGTAGGGACTGTGGTTCATGGCGGCCGCGTTTAAAACGCGGACGAACCACTTCAACAACGGAAGCGAAGGCATGGATGGCAGGTGCACCACTCGAATGGCGGTTTGCGGTTGCTACGTTTTTGACATCACGCACGCGTCAGAGAAAACGAAGCATAGCGCATGCTGCAATCGGTTCCCGTTTCTGCACAGTCGAGTCCGCGTGAAGTCGGCATGAACGGCGACGTGGCTATAGTGCTTTTTTTCTTTCCTTTTTCATTTTTGCACAGCGCAGCCGCGGACTTAAATCTTTAAAATCTTTAAAATATCCAGATTTTTTTTCTAAGCGGGCGGAAGCAGCCCGGTCGCACGGCTTCGAATGTCTAACACACACTGCTACCTGATCGACAGTTTTTACACACGTTTTGACCTTGAAAAATGTTGTTTTGGATATAGTGCGGTACCGCCTATGGTGCGGGTATTCGCGATTCCGGCGACTTACGCTATAAGCGGTCTATGCTGTACACAGAAAAGAGCCCAATGTAGGAGAAATATGACTTAGGAGAACACGTTTTTGGGCTAGTTGGTTCATACTTGAAATGGACGGTTACACCTGTGCATGCAGGCATAACCATCTCAATCCATACCTTCTTTTGCTCAAGTCTGAGCTAAAGGTAAAAATGGCAGAAGCTAAATCTTTGATTATAACACGACGTTAACATTCATGAAGGATAACCCATTGAAATTTTGGAAATCATTACTTCCCTCTTCTCTGCAGCATTCACTACCAACAATAAAACTTGCACTGATCCTGTCACCATTTCTGAAGGCTTTAACAACTACTTCCACTCTGTCTTTAGCCAAGATGATGGCGCGTGTCCTCCTTTCATTCATAGCTCGGCACATGTGCTACCCGGCATCAAGGTAACTTACGCTGGGGTTCATAACCTGTTAAAAAATATAAAAATAACAATGACACGTCGAAGAGCGGGGGCCCCCTACTTAACATGTTGTAGTAGAGCTGTTCTGAATGGCATGCCCATTATCTTACAGTAAATTTCAATAAACTCCTTGACACGTCAACTGTTACCAAATCTTGGAAAATTGCCAGTGTCATTCCAGTATTTAAATCTGGCGATAAACAACTTATAGCAAATTATAGACCAATATCTCTTATTTCCGCTTGTTGTAAGCACATTGTTGAGTATTTAAATTGTCATAATCTTCTTTCACAAAGCCAGAATGGCTTTCACTCTGGTTTTTCCACTGTCACGCAATTCATTAAGTTTACGAACAACATTGCTTCTGCACTCAATAACCATGATCAACTGGACACCATCTTCATCGACTACTCAAAAGCATTTGACATGGTCTGCCACAAAAAGCTTCTGTTTAAACTGCAAGCAATATCTAATGGGACTAAATTATTAGACTGGATAGCCGACTATTTACACTTAAGGTCTCAGTTTGTAACTTTCAATAGTGCGCAGTCTTCATCAGTTAGTCACGTGTGACCAACTGATAACAGCGCTTGGACCTCTGTTATTTGTAATTTACATTAATGATGTACTAAATGTGATTAATAACGCTGCCTTCAAGTTGTGCTTATATGCCGATGACATTTCTCTACCGCACTGCTACTACTGCTAATGATCAGCAAGAATTAAACAAAGTTTTTTCAATGTTCTGTGTACAGAGCGGTACGGGGCAAATGAAAATTAATTTTACCAAAACAGTTGCCATGACTTGCGGCAACAAAAAGAAGCCACTAAATTATTCTTATGGTGCTAATGGTAGTTTCTTGTTCCATGTTAGTGAATTCAAATATTTGGGTGTTATTATTGCACATAACCTGAAGTGGCATGCTCATATTAATCACATCTCTGTAAAAGCACTTCAGAAGCTTAGCTACCTAATGCGAACTTTTAGAAATGCAACCATGAAATGTAAACTCACTGCTTACAAAGCACTAGTTCATCTGATAGTAGAATACGCTTCAGCTGTATGGTACCCCCACCTCACATGTGACGTAGAACATCTAGAATCAATTCAGAAAAAAGTCATCAGATTCATCTACGGTCGTTACGATCATAGTTTCTCGCCTTCATCACATGCTGACATCATTGCAGACTTCGGAGCACAGGCACACACGTGAACGCGTAATTTTGCTACACAAGATCATCCATACATCATCTAGTGTTGAGGTGCGATTCTCTTTTATATCCGCTAATGCTCGTGCCACTATAGACACACCCACTGACTAAACATTAGTCCTTTCGGGACACATATTGACTGTTTTGAATTTTCATTTTTTCCACACACAGTTGACATTTGGAACAACTTGGATGGTTTGCTTTGTGCATTAACTTATGAAGAGTTTGCTGAGCAACTACCTAACCATATCACTTTTTAATCCATTTTGTATAATCTTAGCATTTTTCTTTTTCTTTGTTTGCACGAACATCTGTACCCACATTTGATGAATGACTTTGTTGTTTTTATTTATGCCTGCAAATTTCGTAATTTCATTGCCTCATCCAACCTTTCGCCTGCCTCTTTTGTGTCTTCCATCTCTTGGTATCCATTCCATTGCTCTTACTGTCCATCTTTTATCTGTCCTCTGCACAACATGCCCCGCCACGGTGGTCTAGTGGCTAAGGTACTCGGCTACTGATCCGAGGGTCGCGGGATCAAATCCCGGCCGCGGCGGCTGCATTTCGATGGAGGCGAAATGTTGAGGCCCGTGTGCTGTGCGATGTCAGTGCACGCTAAAGAACCCCAGGTGGTCGAAATTTCCGGAGCCCTCCACTACGGCGTCTCTCATAATCAGAGCTGGTTTTGGGACGTTAAACCCCACAAATCAATCAAATCAATCAATCTGCACAACATGTCCTGCCCAGCTCCACTTATTTCTTTTAATTGATATAAGAATATCAGCTACTCCTCTATGTTCCTGGGTCCATTCTGCTCATTTTTTTTTTTTTATCTCTTAGCGTTACACCTATAATTTTTCTTTCCATTGCACACTCCATGCACCTTAATTTCATCTCTAGCTTTTTTTTCATTATCCTCCATGTTTCTGCACCGTATGTTAATACCGGGAGAATGCAGTGATTAAGTACTTTTTCACTTTAGTTACAGCGGCAAGTTTGCAGTCATGGCTCAGGAATGTCTCCTGTATGCGCTCCAGCCCATCCTTATTCATCCATTTCATTTCATTTATTTACCTTAAAGACCCCAGAGGGGTATTACATAAGGGGTGGTTATACAAATAATAAATAATGAAGGCAGGAGAAGCAGTGACAGCTGTGATGTGGTTTGGAAGGCCGTTCCAGTCTTTGGAAGTGCAAAGGAAGAATGATGATGAGAAGGCCACAGTGCATGCACTTGGGCAAGCGACGTTTAATGGATGACCTGTGCGCAGTGAAATGCGTGAAGGTGGGAGGATGTAAGGCGCGTGATGAGTGAACTGTGATAGAAATTGTAAAACAATGATAAACTCATGATATGACGATAATGTTTTAGCGTGTCCATAGAAGATGCTGCCTTTAATGGCGAGACGCTGACCTCGTATGAGTACGAAGAATGAATGTATCTTACGGCGCGATTCTGTATAGATTCTAAAGCTTTGATAAGGTAAATCCAGTGGGATTCCGTATGGATGATGCGTATTCAAGTTTCGGCCTAACCAATGTTTTATAAGCAAGTAATTCTACATGTTCAAGTGCACTGCGGAGGTTACGTTTGAGGAATCCTAGTCTGGTTTGCGGATGACATGATGTTAGCCACATGTGAGCACCAGCCCAGGTCATGCATTATTGTGATGCCTAAATACCTAAATGAATTGACAATGTCAAAAGAGAAGTGATGACAATTACGGCTGCAGGAAATTGACATCGATTTACATTTATTAGGATTTAAGGCCATTAACTACTCATCACACCAGTTTTTAACATTATCAAGGTCATTCTGGAGGGAAATGTGATTGCCAATGTTATTGATGGATTGATAAGAACGCAATCGTCAGAAAACATTCGGATGTGAGAGGAAACATGCAATGGTAGATCGTTAATATATACAGTGGAACCCCACTGTTACGTTCCTCACTGCTGCGTTTTCCCGGCTGTTACGTTGTTTTTCATCGGTCCCGGCATAGCTCCCATAGGATCCCATGTATTGCAAACCCCGCTGTTACGCCGCAACTGTGGGCCTGTTCCCGCATGATGCGTCGCAACCTGGCACGCCGTACCCGCCCGGGCATCGCTATTTTGATTTGACTTTTGACAGCCTTGGTCACGCTTGCAGGAATCGCCGCCCCCTGATGGCTGCCGAGATAGCGTAAGCGCCAGTGCTATCTCGGCAGCCATGCGATCGCTCGGCAGCCGAGCGACACTATCCCTCTCCCGTCTTTGTGTCTTTTCATGTTAAAGATGGGCGGGGCGTTTCCTCTCCGTTTCGACGGCAGGCGATCCGATAGGGGTGATGTTATCACCTCCGAGCGACGAAGATGGGCCGGGTGCGTTTGATCTCTGCTTCAGCCGTTTTCGTCGCCCCCACTCGCGTGCTTTTATTCTAGCGACCGTACTTTGGGCTCCGGGGGCTTCCAGAGAAAATAATCGGAAAAAGGAACATCGCACTCGCAGCCCCTTTCGCGTATGACTGCGCTCGCCTGCGCAGCAAGGGGCGCGGCCGCGCGGCTGTCCAAAGTCTGTCCGTGCGCGCGCCGGCGAGCTGGTTCGGGCCGGACGGCGAGCGCAAAATATGCGAGGAATTTTTTTTTGTAAAGCTGACTAAATATCAGGGGTGCGCAAATTATGCGAGGACACAAATTATGCGGGCAAATACGGTAAACAAGCACTGAATACGGAACGTGAAAGTGCTATCTATAGTGTACTAAAATATCGAGCGATCGCGGACCCGACGCGACCAGCCAACCAGCCGTACTCGCAATTACAAACCACGCGCGGGGTTCCGGAACAGGATGCGGTGATCGCAGTGACGGGGCGACTTGCCTCCAAAATTGGCGCGTCACGCTGGAACTTAGCCTCAATGATCACAGTTTTGACTGCGACCTCTGAGCTCATACTTTCTCTCATCGGGGCGCCGGAGTCCGAATTGTCGAATTTAGAGCTAGAAACCGTCCTAAATATCGGTCGTTTTAACACAAAGTCTATGGGGGCACTGCCGGTACCGCGCGGCTGTCCGAATTATCGGTCGGCAACCTAGATGGCTCACCTTGCTGAAATAAATTGTTTGAAATCAAGGCGGCCCTGTTCTCATTCATTTGCGGAGCTTTCCTCACTCTTGCGTTTTCCCGGCTGTTATGTTTTTTACCCCCGGTCCGCTGAAAAACGTATGAACGGGGTTCCACTGTATTAGTAAAAGAAGGAGACCTAAGAGCCCTGAGGGACTCCTGATGTTACTGGGACAAAATTTGTAGTAGTACTGCTAATAACAACGGACTGTGATCGGTCACTCAGAAATTCTTTTATCCATGTCAGGACATTAGGGTGCAAGTGTAAGTGGGAAAGTTTCAGTATTAATCATTGATAAGCTACTTTGTCAAATGCTTTCGCGAAATCAAAAAAGATTATGTTGGTCACAGTGTTGAGTATCAAGGTTCGAATGAAGGTCATGAAGAAATGTAGCTACTTGGGTGCCACACGATAGACCCTTATGGAAAACATGCTGTGATGAATGGAAAAAGTTACTGCTGTCTAGGAAATTCATTACGCTTGAAAATATGACGTGTTCCATGATTTTGCAAGGTACATTAGTGATGAATATGAGGCAATAAATAGTTCAGTGGTGATTCGCGATTACCTGATTTGTAGAATGGAACGGCCTTGTTCTTTTTCCATTCATCAGGAAGGGTGCCCGATGAAAGCGATTGTGAAAAGAGCAGGGTTAGGTACATTACAGAGAATTTCTTTTTCATGGGTAGGCTTCCCCATTAGTAACTGCCCTAGATATATATATTTGCTGACACATTCTAACGGCTGATTGCTAATTTTAAATTCCTGTTTTTTACTAGACTGTTGAGCATAATTCTGGTCTTTTGTCTATCCATTTTAAGTCCTATTTTAGCACTTTGCCAGTTTAGCTCCTCAATTATGTTTTGTAGTTTGTCACCATCATTGCTAAAGAGCACAATGCCGTCTGCAAACCTTAAGTTGCTGAGGTATTCTCTGTCTATTCTAATTCCCATTTCTTCCCAGTCTAGACGAACACTTCCTCTAAACATGCACTAAATAACACCGCGGAGATTTTATATCCTTATATGAACCCTCTCTTGATCATAATTTTTCTGCTTCTCTCAAGGAGGAGTAGTGCGGCTGTGCCATCTTTGTAGATGTTACTTATGGTTTGCATGTATGCCTAAGGTGCCCCTTGTTGACGTAAAGCCCCTCGAACTGCTCATATTTCTATGGAATCAAATGCTGTCTTGTAGTCTATAAAGGCCACATAAAGAGGTTTGTTGTATTCAGAGAAGTTATTAATTATTAGGTTGATAGCATGGCTGTGGTCCATTGTTGAGTAACCTTTCCTGAATCCAGTTTGCTTTCTAGGTTGGTTAAAGTCGAGTGTTTCTCTTATCCTAGCAGAGATTGCTTTCATAAATAGTTTCTACATTCCCTTCACTAGGACCCATAAGAAATTTTGGTGGTGTGCTAGGAGTTGTAAAGAGTTATCCCAATTCTCTACAACAACAATTCCTAGTGGGGGTTTAACAGCAGCTGAGGATTGCAACAGAGGAGAAAAAGCAGGACTGTGGGGAGGAGAGTCTGCCTACCTGTTTTAAACCAGCCATCCTGGGTAAATGAGTCTTTTGTTACCTCCGGCCTATTCCAGTAGTACTTGAACACATTAGGGCCCCTAATAAGCAGTTCACCACTGTCATTTTCTGGTCCTTCAAGATACTTTGTATCTTCATTTGTGCTCAAGACCAGAGGCTTGTATCCCAACTTAGAGTCATTCGCTTCAGCAATGCATACTTCAACACCTGCTGTAGGGTATCCCACACATCCTACAAAGAAAATTCACGATGCAACTGCAATACGTATTACGATGCAATACGATGCAATACATATTATATATGTAAACTCCAGCAAGACTAAAGTAGTCAGAAAACACAAGAGATCCCTTTCTGTATGACATATGTGAAAGAGTACTCTTTAAATCACAGGTACATGATGCCCTTTGTATCAGAACTAGTACACAGCCAGTTTCAGTCTTATAGGCAATGTACAAAGAAACTAACTTAAAGGCATCATAACCATTTATGTAAATTGTCTGACATGAAAAAAACCTGAATAGAAAGCACAATTTCACAGTCAGCTTAGGGAGACATGAAAATAAATTTGCAATTGTCGTTAACATTTCAGTAAGAAACTTCTTTGGCAGCATAAGTGTGAATCCTGAGCCAATGGCACGCACACTGTACAAAAAGGCATACTTAAGGCAATGACTTGCTTGTGTCTCCTTTATCAAAAACTGTGAGCTGGCTACTTTCTTGACAAGAATGATACATCACAATGTTGGCATGCATGTTATTGGCGACTGGGTGCGTGGTGACTGGGTACTGGGTATGTGGCACTAATGCAAGGTAAAGCATGGAAGATAGGCGATTGTTGAGTGGCAGAAAGATGCCCCAAATATGCTTTTTTTTCTAAAGGGTAGCAATGGCATTGTTGTCAACATCTAGCCAAGCACGAAGAGTATGGATAACACTCCCTAAGAAGTTTAATGCTATATTGGGTAAGCGTATGAGAGCAGCACTCTGGTGGCACGAATGTAAAAGAACAACATAAACTTAGCATTAATGCTAAAATATAAAAGCTTTATTAATGATAAAGAAGCAATATAACACAGGCCTACAGCTGTTTTTCGCCACCTTTATAATATACCTAGAGCACCCTCAAATGATCGCTAGAATATACAATCATGTTTCTGAATCAAAATGCCTCTAGTGCAGTTGGCAATGCAAATGGCTGCTTGAAGCCATACCATAGTAGCAGTTTTCATGTCACAGAAGGCTCTATAAGTTCTTGCAACATTGCTATCTTATATGATAAGTGTTCTATGAGCCATGAGTGATGTGAAATCTTATGCTTATTTTAAGGCAAAGCATGCATCAGTAGGAAAGAAGCAAAAATGCTAGACCTACATTGGGTGCTTCCGTTCCTTTCACATTCAAAAGGAAGAGCAAGGAGAAGCCTTGTATGTGGTTTTTAACAACACTACAATGTGCATTGAAACTGCACTGTGGGAACAAGAAAAAAATTGGCAGATCCCACGTGCAGTGGGAATCAAGGAAATGCGAAGCACGCATAAGGAACGTAAAATGGATTTGCATTGCTGTCTCGCTATACCGAGTTTGGTACATATGAAGTTAACGAAACGGCCACAAGAGCACCAAGACTGTGGCATGTAAACCATGCCGCTCATACACGCATGTCATGATTCTAACGTTATGACTTGTCATTTACGTTCGTCATGCAGTCGTGTTGTGCTATAGCAAATTTGGTATACATCCCTTTAAGGAAACGAGTGGCATGTAGATCATGCCGCTAATGACATGCATGTCATAATTTTCATGTTATGACCTGTCATTTATGATCGTCATGCAGTCATGTTGTGCCAAACCAATTTTCGTATAGGCTCCGTGCAGTCGAGTTTTCCATGTGCGACATCAGTGCCAGAATGCACTGCCTTTGGGCAGACTGTGACAGGGAAATACGCGAACATGATGCGCGTCTCCAACTCTATAGCAGTAGCGACCGCCCGTCCCACCTTCTTTCGTTTTATTTCCTTTGAGACGCGCGCTCCAAACCTGTGGCAAACTGTTCCAAAGGGCGACGCCGCGAGCGTTCGTGTGGTTCGCAGCACGCCCGGAAAGCAGCGAAGAAACGCGCGTCGCTGTCGCCTCGGTTTCCACCGTGCGCGACTGAGCCGTCCGACGAGAGCTACGTAGCGCCCTCTGGTCAGTAGATGGAGCCCATACATCCCATTAACGAAACGGCAGTATAGCGCCAGGACCATGGCATGTAAACCATGCCGCTCATACACGCGTGTCATGATTCTAATGTTATGGCCTGTCATTTACGTTCGTCATGCTGTCGTGTTGTGCCATAGCAATTTTGGTATACATCCCATTAACGAAACGCCTGGCATGTAAATCATGCCGCCCATGACATGCATGTTATGCTGTTCATGTTATGACCTGTCATTTATGTTCGTCATGCAGTCATATTGTTGCATACCAATTTTCCTACACATCCCACTAACGAAACGGCCAAGAGAGCACCAAGACCGTGGCATGTAAATCATGTCTCTCATGACATGCATGTCATGATTTTCATGTTATGACCTGTCATTTACGTTCATGATGCAGTCATCTTGTGGCATGCCAACTTTCGTATACATCCCGTTAACGAAACGCGTGGCATGTAAATCATGCCACTCATGACATGCATATCATGATTTTCATGTTATGACCTGCCATTTATGTTCGTCAGGCAGTCATGTTGTGCCATACCAATTTTCGTAAACATCCGATTAGCGAAACGGCCAGGAGAGCACAAAATCGTAGGCGGGCGGGCGGGCGGGCGGATGGATGGATGGATGGATGGATGGATACGCTCAAACTCGCCGAAGTTCACTAAGAAATGCTTCGCATTTAAAAAAAAAAGGTGATGTGATGGAAACAGTGCAGGGGCTTGTCATCAAGACAGTTAAGTGCAAGTAGTTGACGTTCGGCTTTTTCTCATTTCATCCAGTATACAAGGTACTTAGGTTCAGAGTGACTGATTACAGAATTAAATGCAGTGCTTAACATACAAGGGCACCATTAGGTATTTTTGAACTTCAGTGAATTAAAAGACAGTTTCAATTATAAGCTATGAACAAAAGACACACTACCAGGATGCCTTTTCCCATGCAGGAGATTTGATAGTGGTACACCAACTTCAGTCATGCCATATCTTTCCAATATAGTCATGCCAGTAATGTTGTGGAATTTTTCAAATATGGGCTGTGGAAGAGAAGCCGAACCACTGATGACAAATCTGCAGCAAATTAAAAGCAAAAGTTAGTTCAATATCCCCGATGGTGAATGTTGATTTTGATTTCATACCTGATATTTTTTGCAAATGCGTCTCGAACCACATTTGGTGCAGTCTCTTTGCAGTGTTTCATATGCTGCTCATAATGCTCAATCAGCTTTACATACATTGTAGGTACAGCCATGAAGACCGTAACTGCTGGCTTGCTCTTATCCAGATGCAGTAGATGTTTCCATACCTTTTGCATGCAAGGTACACCAGAAAATGCAAGTAAAGACAAAGCTTTGCAGTGGCATATCACCAAGTACTCATCGTTCATGAGAAAATAGACAAAGACGCTCTAGTTCATGCACAGGTGCCTGGTCTTTTTAGTACGCTGACAACTGGACATGGCACCAAAAAGATGTCATGCTGTAGAAAGCCACCCGACTTTTAATCAAGGCATGGTGGCCAAGTTTCCCTATTGCCATAACAGTTAAAATTGTGAGCCCAGAAGCCAAAACTGGAACTGGAGCATCTTTGCATACTTCACCAGTGCTTACAAAAGCAGGTGGAATTAGCTTGTGGCTCTAAGGTTGTTTACAGTATAAATAAATATAAATTTATATTTATTTGTGCGTGTGTTTATAATTACATAAACACACACACTACTTTCCCGATTATTTCTGACTAAAATACTATAGCATGTCCGCTTCCCTTATGCCATAAAAAATTAACCTCAAAAGCAAAGAAAAAATAACAAGGACAAGTTCATCTGAGTGGCATGCTTACAGCAATAAAATAAAAACTGCATTGAACAGGCATAAAACTTATGAACAGGTATGACAGTACTGTGAAACAGGGGTAATAACGCCGTTTTATTAAGGCCTTGAGGCTATGGAGAATGGCTGACCCCAAGGCACAGATCGAACCCAAGATGACAACCCACCGCAGACAAAGATGAAGAGACCGAGGTGATGACGAGTATGTACAGATGAAGTAGAAGTGCCTAATGATTGCCCACACAAATTCCCCAAGCGTGGGAGCGGCCATCCTGGTCACAACTTAAGGGGATGGAGAGCGCCGGGTGAAAGGCTTCATACGGGAAACGTGGACCACTTCGGTAGCACGGTAGCGGCGGTCAGTTGGAACGACAACAGGTGCGACGTGGTGGTTGACGGGAGAGGTCTGCGCCAAGACAGTGTAGGGGGCCGATGAACCGAAACTGAAACTTGTCACATAAGTCAGGGGTGCAAACTGGTGTCCAGAGCAGCACTTCATTGCCAGGGCTGAACAGCACGATGCGGCAATGCGCGTCATAGTGATCCTTGCGGCCACGTTGTCTAGCTTCAGTGTTCATGCGGGCGAGCTGGCGACAACGCAGGAGATGGGACACATATTCTTCACAGGTGGATGAATGTTCTTTGAAGGTGCCGCGAAAAAGGAAACGTCAAGAAAATAAGAGGGCGAGCGGCCATAGATGAGGTAGAACGGCGAGTACCCGGTTGTGCATTGTACAGCCGTATTATATACGCAAAAGTTACAAATGGCAAAATTGTGTCCCAGTTCTTGTGGTCTGGCTGAATGTACATGGCGATCATGTCGGAGAGTGTGCGGTGAAATAGTTCTGTTAGGCCGTTGGTCTGTGGGTGGTAGCTGGAGGTTGCCTTGTGGATGGTGACGGAGGCTCTGAGAACTTCGTCGACTAGTTGTGAGAGAAATGCTTTTCCACGGTCGCTCAGGATGACGTGAGGAGCACCATGACAGAGCACCATGAAGTATGAATTCAGCAACTTCAGACGCCGCCGCTGAACGCACACAAGCAGTCTCGGTGTAGCGTGTCAAATGGTCTACGGCTGTCACAATCTCAGCTCCGCTTGAAGTCAGAGGAAGGGGACCGTAGAGGTCAACGCCGACTTCAAATGGTTCTGACGGACACGGAACCGCTTGCAGCTGTCCGCTTGGTGGTGTTGTAAGAAGTTTTCGATGCTAACAACGGGCGCAAGAAGTGACATACCTGGCTACACTGGCAGACAAGCCTGACCAATAGAGGCGAGCTTTGATGTGGTCATAGGTTTTATGAAAACCAAGGTGACCAGAAGTCAGATTGTCGTGAGCAGCCTGAAGGACTTGAGGCCTTAGAGAGCAAGGCAGGACAGGCACCCAGCGTCGGCCGTCAGGGTGGTGTACATGGCAGTACAGGGCGTGCGTGGTCTAAGCCAGCATAAGGCATGGTGATCCGTCATGATGGTAAAATGACGCCCATGAAGGTAAGGTCGAAATTTCTGCACGGAACAAATGACGGCTAGACGTTCTTGTTCAATGATGGTGTAGTTCTTGGTATTTGTCAGAACGCGGCTTACGTAAGCAACGACCCTTTCTCATGAAGACTCGCCTCACTGCAGGAGAATGCCACCAATGCCACCAATGCCATGACCACTGGCGTCTGTATGTAGGAGAGTAGGTGCAGTTTCATCAAAATGACGGAGTACGGGTTCAGAAGTGAGGGCGCGCTTCAGACAGTCGAAAGCCGATTCCCATTCGGGAGACCACAGAAAGGGAACATGCGATTCGAGTAGTTTGTGCAGAGGAGAAGCTATGGTAGTGAAGTCCCGTATGAATTGGCGAAAATAGGAAGCGAGGCCTCAGAAACTACACATGCCATAATTGCAGCATGAGGCACAGGATGTCTTATTGCTGTACTTGCGCATATGAGTGTATTTTTCTTTTTCTCCCTTCATCGATGCAGTGTCACGCCATATGCCTTGTAAAGGGGGCCCGAATCCCTGTCAAGTGAACACAGTATCACTTTTTGTTCGGGCCCCCTCCATTTTTTTGTGTGTATCGCAAGAAAATGAAAATAAACTGAATTGAATTGAATCTCTGGCTTCCTCGGGATGAGGAAAGTACAGAACTGCAGAAGCCTTATCAGGATCAGGGCGAATGCCATCCTTTCTGACAATGTGGCCTAACACCTTGATTGTCTTGCTTGCGAAATGGGACTTCTCGGTGTTTAGCTGAAGTCCAGCATTGGCAAGGCAGATGAGAACTTCATCCAAACAGTACAGATGCCGAGGGAAGCTTGACAAAAAAATATCGATACCATCTAGATAGCATAAGCAAGTCTTCCACTTCAAGCCATGGAGAACAGTGTCTATCAAGCGCTCGAACATTGCAGGTGCATTGCAGAGGCCGAACGGCATGACGTTGAACTCATAGAGTCCATCGGGCGTTGAAATTGCCGTTTTCTCTTTATCGTCCTCACGCATAGGTATTTGCCAGTACCCGGAACGCATGTCGAGAGTCGAAAAGTACTCGGCACCCTGCAGGGAATCCAAAGCATTGTCTATGCGTGGCATTGGGTATACAACTTTGCGCATGATCTCGTTGAGTGCCTGGTAATCTACACAAAGCCGCACAGAGCCGTCTTTTTTTCAAATGAGAACAACGGGAGATGACCAAGAGCTCGAGGATGGGTGTATTATATTCCGCTGTACCATGTCAGCGACGTTTTCTTCAATCACTTTCCGCTCGGCAGATGATAAGCAATATGGGTGACGGTGCACGATGGACGTACCTCCTGTCTCGATTCAAAGTGGAATGCACATTGAACATAGCTTCGTGCTTCTTCAGCAACGCCGGCAATTCTTGTGATTGTGAAGGTGTCAGGTTAGAACTGATGGTAGATGTAAGAGCAGGCAGAGACCCAGAACTCCCCACAGATGACGCTGCAGAGGGTGTTGATTCCAAGCAAAGCAGTGATATAGGTTCCGATGCAGGGATGCGTGCCAATGTAGTGCCTTTAGGGATGAGAATTTTTTCGGGCATCGTGTTCATCATGTGGAGATGAGCACAACCACTATCAAACCGAACCAGCCCTGTCGCAAAGGCTATCCCTCTTGAGAGACAGCGGACAGATGGTAGGACGAGCACGTCACCCCAATCAATGACATCAGACATTATGGCCACAATTTTCTGATGGCGAGGTGGTAGCTCAGTGTCTTGCGCAGCAAGAAAGTGAAGAGGTGCGTCATCGGCATAGAGTGAGTTGTTGGATTTGGTCATGTGGATAACTCATTGCCAGCAGCAGATGAAAGCGGACGCCGTAGAAAGAAAATCCCATCCCAAGATGAGCTGCTGGGCACACGAACTTAGCACGTCAAATGATATCCAATGTAGAAGTCCATCAATGGAAACTCGGGTGGTGCACATAGCAGTAGGCTGAATGGCGGATCCTTGAGCAGCAAGTAATGTAGGTCCATCATATGGAGTGGTAACTTTTCTCAGACGCCAATACAAATCACGATGAATTACCAATACACTAGCACCAGTGTCTATCAAAGCTTCCACTAATGCACCCTCTACTGAAACCAATATCATGTTACGGGTGCGCTGGAGGAATTTCTGTCCCGTCGTCCGATGTAGCTTTTCTTCGTGAAGCTGCATAAGTTAGTTTTCCAGACGGCGATCGGAGAAGGGAGAAGCAGGGCACAGCGGTGACGTAGAGTGGCGAAGAGGTGATGGGGAGCGGCGCCTCACCGCATGGTAGGCAGGAGCATTCGTGAACGCTGCAGGAGGCGATGGAGAATGACGTCGAGGCGGAGAATACAAATTGCATTGGAAAGTAAGCCCGGCAGAATAGTCATCCCGTTCGTACACGTCGTAACCAAGGCACTCGTCTTGCTGGCGCTTGCGGCAAAACCGCGTGATGTGGCCATGATAACTGCAGTAGTAGCATATAGGGCGCGGCGGGCGCCACTGCTGATAACTGGGCCGAGTGGATCCACCGGCAGACATAGAAGCCATGTGGACTGGCGTTGGTTGGGGAGGCATCAATGGAACGACGGCCGGCGAACTTATGGCTACTTTCGCGTATGTTGGTGGGGGATAAGTTGTTGGATGGTCCACACACACAGCACTAGTCATGGACACCAACTCATTTACAACGTCTCGCAAAACGTCACCAGAAGCAGGCAAGGGGCGTTGAAGCTGGTAAGAAGCCAAGGGACTGGAGTTCTTCCTGTATGATTGTACGGATGATCATGTGCAATGAGGAATCGGCAGGAGGGGTGTTTTCTGTGGTGTCCGGTTGCAAACGGACAGACTCGAGGTCGTCAATGCACTGGCAGGTGGCAACTATATCGGCGACGGTTTCGGGGTTTCTGATTGCCAACGTGTTGAAGGCGATACTCCCGATGCCCTTGAGAATGTGCCGAACTCTGTCTGATTCGGTCATGGATGAGTTTGCATGTCGACAAAGGGCAAGGACGTCTTCTATGTACGACGTATATGATTCGCGGTGCTGTTGTTTACGGAAATCTAGCGTCTTTTTTGCGAGAGTGGAGTGAACAGCCGGTATGACAAAAATTTGCCGAAGCTGCTCCTTGAAGTTAAGCCAACCTGGTGGTTGTAAAGCCAGGTCTTTGCCACTCCTGTGAGATAAAAAGGGACATGGCTTAGCTTAAGTAGATCGTCCGAACAGTTGGCTCCACTTACACGGCTGTAGTCATCAAGCCAATCCTCCACATTTTCACTGCGAAGTCCAGTGAACAGGTGGGGGTCACGCTGGTGGCCGCTTACAACCCAACAATGAGGGGTGGCAGCTGTCCGAGCCGAGATGGCTGAAGTAGAAGTGCCTGTTGGCTGCGACATGACGGCAGGCAGCTGACACAGTCGGCGTACTGATCGAAGCTCCAGGAGGGAGACAGGGGTGGCAGAGGACGGAGGACCGAAGAGCACTCTCCACCACTTGTGAAGCAGGGGTAATAACGCCGTTTTATTAAGGCCTTGAGGCTACGGAGAATGGCTGACCCCAAGGCACAGATCGAACCCAAGGTGACAACCCACCACAGACAAAGATGAAAAGAACAAGGTGATGATAAGTATGTACAGATGAAGTAGAAGTGCCCAATGATTGCCTACAGTTCTTTCATTCAGTGAAGATTTCACATTTCTACCTTGCTTCGCTGATTTCCTGCGACCAGTCAAAAGTGCACCTTGACTTTATGGACTCGACACGGCTTAACACAACACAAGCTGTTTTGTTTTGTGGGGTTTTACGTCCCAAAACCAGTTCTGATTATGAGAGACGCCGTAGTGGAGGGCTCCGGAAATTTCGACCACCTGGGGTTCTTTAACGTGCACTGACATCGCACAGCACACGGGCCTCAACATTTCGCCTCCATCGAAATGCAGCCGCCGCGGCCGGGATTCGATCCCGCGACCCTCGGATCAGCAGCCGAGTACCTTAGCCACTAGACCACCGTGGTGGGGCTAACACAACACAAGACAACACACACAGGCACACAAACACACAATTGCAGGAAACTACTTGAACACCAGAAAGGAATATAAATAAAACAAGACAAACATCGAAAAAGGACTTCGACTTTTCAGCTGAGGAACCAGACTTCAAACCATTGCTTTTTCGATGTGTGTCTTGTTTCATTCATATATTCAGGGTGTACCAACTATCATGCACCAAGTTTTTAAAAATATCTGAGCGCTGTAGCAAAATCATCTCAATTATATCTTGGTGGTAGTCGTTTGTACTCGCTATCACTATTTTTTCACCTAAAACTATCAATTAGTTTCTTTTAATTAGAAAACATTTTAAATATTGCTTTAACCACTTACATGTCAATTAGAAAGTTGTAGGCCACCTCAAATAACATTCGAATCAAGCATTTATTTCATGCTGAAATTGCTCACGTTTTTTTTCTAGGAAAAACATGAGCCCGCAAAATACATGAAATACGAAATAAATGTGCTCTCCTTTACCGCTACTCAAGTGCTCCTGAGCAATAGTTCATGGAAACATGGCTAAATGTATTTCTCACCACAGTGTATAGGCTTCGTCAAGCATGTTGCATAGGTTTCCGAAGTTAAGTGGCAGTGAATAAGCCTGTGCTGCCTCATAACGCCCTCATATGTACCAAACAAGTACTGCTTGGGAGCTCTTACGTAGCGGTGCGTGAGCGTGCATTTATTTCATGTTTCAAATGTTTGACAGGCTACTGTACTTCCTCAAAAAAAAAAAAAGAAAAAGTGAGCAATTTCAGTATCAAATAAATGCTTGATTTGAATGTTATTTCAGGTGGCCTACAACCTCGTAATTCACGTGAAAGCAATTAACACAATATTTAAAGCCGACTAATTAAAAGGAGCTAATTTATCTGATTAATTGAGTTAGTGATGAAATAACGGTAGCAAGTACACTTAACTACCACCAAGATATAATTGAGTTGATTTTGCTACAGTGCTCAGATATCTTTAAAAACTCGATGCATAATAATTCAGATATCTTTAAAAACTCGATGCATAATAATTGGGACACCCTGTATATATATATATATATATATATATATATATATATATATATATATATATATATATATATATCACTCCACTGGCTACGTCATGAAGATGCAGTGGCGCTGTCGCCGGGTGTTTCGGTTTTGCATGGTAGGCATACACCGGTGTGCCTACCATAGCAGCCGCTGTGTTTTCTCTGGTGCGGGTGCTGCTTACCGCCGTGCGACGAAGAGAACAGTGTGCAGCGATGAGCTGCGCCGTGGGTAGGTTGCGATGCAACAAACAAGAAATGTGCAATAGGTTTTTATCGGTTTCCTGCTTATGTCAGTCCTAAGGAATGGAACGAACCTGTGAAGCTGGCTCATAGGTATGAGCCAAACATTTTCTTCAAGGCTAAGCTCGTTTAATTATTTAGCGGTTAGTGCGGCTTGTTTCATTTGAAAAAAATATCCTTGTCATAATTTTGTCAAGTGTCATGCTCGACACCAAGTTTCTTGACATAAACAAAGTGCAGACACAGAGCGATGACGCCTACTGCAAAGCGTGCACTACATTATAGCGTAGCACACTGTCATATGTACAGGGTCGTCCACTCTTAGGGTGAACACGACGCAACGTGGCTCCCTTTTTGGAACGCCAGTGCTTGCGACGTGGGCACGCATCGAAGCTAATAATGTGCAGGTGCACAGAGTGATCCAAGCCCCTCTACGTCTGCACTAGATTAGCGTCGACGCGCAGTCCCATCGCGAGCGCTGGCGTTCTAAAGAAGGCAGCCACGCTGCGCCGTGTTCACCCTAAGAGTGGACGACCCTGTACATAAGTGCGGTCACCGTGTATTATTGAAGTGAGGAAGTCCTAGGTGTATCATACAAATTTTTATCACTCGAGTGAGATAAATATATGAGAGGTTAATTCACTTAGCTGACACCGTGTACGAAAGGCCGATTATAGCGATTTTTGCTTTTGCAGATTGCTTGCTGCTGTGATAGCATATATGAAAGAAGTGTCTTGGGCAATGCTGTAGTAGTTGTGATGCGCGTTACATTTTTTTCGATGTCGAACTGCTCCAACGAACTACACGCTTGAAATTTGTCACATCGTTTCAGTACTTTACGCCTTCACAATCACAGCTGAGCGTATGGGCAGAGCTGCAAGCAGCGGTTACGCGCACCTTGCTGCTGGTTATTCGACAGCCTTGTCCTTGGCACGTAATGGTTGTTTTTGTCTTTTCATGTGTGTTATCACAGCTGTGTTTACAAAGATGATAGCGTCACCAATATCGCTCTTTTCATATGCTTGAGTAACTAATCTGATACATTTGTTTGTGCACAAGGATTTAGTGGAGGCTTTAGTTTGAAATAGTATTTTTCAATGGGGCATTTTCAAGTCGTATTTATATACATCTCGGTGTTCCATGTGGTTCATCCTCGCGCTAGTTACCGAATTAAAACATATGCATGAAGCGGCGCTGACATGATAGCTCGCGATCATTCACATTCCTGGTAGCAAGATGCTTGTCGTTTCAATCAGTTTCTCACATCTTCTCATAGCTGGGCGTCGATGTATTCTTTTCTATATTCATTGAATACTTCCTACAGAACTACAGCAACATCATGTTACGCGGCTGCCCCTTGCAAACTGTTGTAAACAAACCGTCGGCGCTCCGACGCCCTTTGCTCGGAGGCAGCTTTCGTATACGCTGCGGCGATGGTGGCACGACCATGCAGGGCCGCGGCGAGCGGTGGGCGGGGCCTCTGCGCCGCGACGTCGCTACAAGACCTGGTTATATCGCTGGTGCCTATCACTTTTTACCAACATGGAATAGGCCTAAATAGAGAGAGAGAGAGGCTGCTCCTCATACCCTCAAGAGCAGGGGTCTCAAACTCACCTCAGCTTGTGGGCTGCAGTCATGAAATTTAGTCTCGCAAGGCTGCGACAGTGCAGGAGGTAGAAACAGGAGGAGCAGGGGAGAAAATCTCAGCTAACATTGCCATTTGAAAGAAGGTTTTTCCCCTATCCCATATACACGTCTTTCCTGAAGGGGACTGGCATCAGAATTTTAGAAACATGTCGACACCAATCTCCAGGATGACTATAATTTGGATACCTATTTTGATGGGACGAAGACAGTCGTGTGGGCCAAGCTGCTAGCAAAAGGTCCGTGGGTCACATGCAGCTTGCGGGCCACGTGTTTTGAGACTCCTGCTCTACAGGGTAAGTACCAAAGAAGAATTAGCAGCACCACTGTGTGGTTTCACTTAGCCAAAGGCCATATCCCACCTCTGCAGGGTTAAACTTGGGTAGCATCAGACATGCAGCACGGGAGTACAATGGCGTGAGCAAGCCGCTTATAATTCCATGCGTATGATGAAGTGGCAATGCATGGAGCATCACATCTTCAGGTGTCCATTCCCAGGCCTTCCTGATCTGTGACACTTGAAAGTGGACATTGCTGAATGAAAGGACAACTCCTTTTGGAGGCCCTGTTGTCCCACTGGTGTACATCATAAGAGCATCTTGTTCTTTCAAAGTATCCTGAAAAAGAGTACCATGTTCGAATTTTACAGTACATGAATTATTAAACAAACATATATGAGCCTCCAAATAGATTTATAACACTACAGTGATAAAAATGAAGCCCCTACTCATCTGCTATTGTGTTGGTTTTTCTTCTTTGCTTTACAACAGGTACATAGTGCCACTTCAACTTCCTAGCACTTTACATTACTAGAACCCTATTATTAGAAACCCATGTCATTCTTAGTGTTGGAGTACTAAATTACATGCAGATATTCTTTTGGTGCATGCACCACCATTAAAGCACAGATTACTTCAAAACTCTGGCACATACAGAGTTTGGACTGTATGTGCCAAGAAGGGTGTTAGCATCCTATATGCCTAAAAAGTGTTAGGCTCTCTTCCTACTCTCTCACATTAGCTTGCTATTTTCACATAAAACAGCCAGGCTATACAAGTTTTACATTTCTAAATAAGTGGGTCTTCAACAATGCTAACAATTCCTCTCACAGAATACAACTTCTTTTAGCAAGAAGAATTCATGGTAACAAAAACATCGAAACCAATGGTAACAATGCTAGCTTATTTTGAAATGATTACTCATGCTTCCTCTGTTAGATCACTTCAGGACATACTATTAGGAGCACATCACAAGACAAGAAAACGTTCCTTGAGCAATCTTTACTTTACTAAAGACACCTAGGAAGCACACAAATGTGGACGGCAGCTCTACACTTCAACTAAAATATCGCAACAGTACTTGTTGCTGGGCTAGTCCGTATATATTTTGAAAGAAACTATATCTAACAAATAAAAAGGACTAGACACAGAAGAGACACACCACACACAAGATAAGTGCTACTCTCAACTAATTTTTATTTTTGATTAGTTGACAGAACACGAGCTATATATCGTCAGTAAGGCTTCTTGTCACTAACCTATGTTTCTAGGCCCTCCACCTGCTAGCCATTCCTCACTAGTACTCACATGCTTGGCAGGAGTGGTAATGCTGTGGCTAGGGAAATTTGGAGGCATACCACATTAGAAACAAAGGTATCGCCTGCATATGTGACACATCTGTTGCTTCGTGTGGCAAAGAATTGCAGTTCATAGATAAGACATATCAATCTGCATGACTGGTAATATGCGTGGCTGTGGACTGTGATGTACAGTATGCTTGTGCACTTTTGCTCCGCTGTATATATTAAGGGAGATAAATCACAATAAATATTAGTTGAGGGCAGCACTTGTCCTGAGTACGGTATTTTTCTTCTGTGTGTAGTCCTTTTTCTTTGCGCTAACTAGTTTCCTTTGAAAATACCTCTGGTCTCTTTCAGATGCATGTTCCACATATTTTATCCTATGCACTAACAACTTTGGCACAGTGAATTAATGCATTATAGTGGCATTGTCACTAGGGCAGCCTGATAACAAGAACGTTTTTGAAGGACTAGTTCATCTCGGGGACATAATTTTAAAATACATACTAGTATGTGCCAGAAGTTACAAAGGGGGTGCCATGTACGTTACCCAGAAAAAAATGTATGTAGAAACATCAAGCTGCGATGCTGTTCCATATGCTCTCTCAGGATGGCAATGCACTGTCAATGTCTATGTCTATCATTAAAGGGACCAACAACCAATTTTTAAATTACCTAAGTTACCTGGTTTCCTTATTTGAATGGAAAGCTTACCAGTCAGATTGTCCAATCATGCAATGACAACGGGGAAAACGCCGTAGATCCTTTTTTATCAGGATTTCTCGCTTATAAGTCTTAATACAATACATGTTGCAAACAGTGGCTGACAGCTGTTATGTGTGTTTGCACCGGGATCTGCCTTGACAGAACGCATGTGCAATGCCTGGGAGACGCTGCCCGCATGCGCTGCGGTTAAAGGGACCCTGAAACGGTTTTGACGATTTTGTGCAAACCTGGTTATCCAGTGGAGCGAGTCATTAGGATCATTTGAGGGCAGATTTCACCGCTGTGCGTAAAGTATGGAACTTACAATAAGGTTTTCAACATGTGCATCGGAAAAGATCGCAGCGGCTCGCCAAAAGGCGTTTTCAAACGCTTCCGCCATCGACCGATGGAACGGGAGGCCGCTGATTGGCCCCTAACCAGTCACGTGCACGTAATTTTCCCAACCTAACTGCGAACAACGTGCTTCTACAACGTGCTCCTTCGCTTCAGCGAACGGTATCGTCGCGGCATCTGGCGCCATACACACGAGTCACCGGCGCTCTATTACAGAGGCTAGCACTGCCGAGGCGGGCGACCTCAGTAAGGATATCGGGGCACTATGTCGCCACGGAGGGCTTGGCAGAGCGGCTGACGCGGGAGGCATTGTCGTCGCTAGCGCGCACTCCGTAGCAGATCGAGTTGAGGAGGAACAGCAGTGGTAAGGAGGAAGGCGACAGAAATAAGCGCATAGCTGCCTTAGCGCATGGTGCTTCGCTTTATTTATGGTTTGAATGATTTCACAGTTGTGTTGCCTAATCAGTGACGCAATGTCAAAAAAACGTTTCAGGGACCCTTTAAAAGCAGATTGTGGTTGCCGTGAGGGCAGCAACGCTTGTCAGCATCGACTACTTTTGCTGCATAGAAAGGGAATAATAAGACTGTGATGCGTTTTTATGTATTGACTGCAATTTTAAGACCGAGTTATGGTCATATGAATGGCAGCAGACGACGTGCAGCAATTCATAGACACCAGAAAGCAGTACCAGGGCTTCACCGCCAGGCTGCGCCACGTTTCACTTAACTGCAATTTCACTTGTTGGTTCCTTTAAGCTTCTGAAGTCCCTTAGGAAAAAAAAAAACGGACTGCCTGCAAAAACGTACTGTCTGCAGGTGTAACCACCCTTTTACTGCATTGTCTGCCTCTCAAACCACTGTTTTTGTTTTTTTCTAGATTAGGGAAAAGGTGTATGGAGCATAGGGCATCACTTGAAAGTAGAGGTGTGCGAATATCCAAAACTTTCAAATATCAAATCGAATAGCATCGTATTTGCTTCGGTCTTCAAATCAAATAGCCGTTATTCGTAAACCCTAATATTTCTTAACTGTTTCAGAACATATAAAATGTTGACTGCACCGAAATAAACAGAAAATTGGTGCAAAAATATCATCAAAGTCACCTCTGCTGCATTATAAGCACTATACAAGCGAGTTGAAGTGGTACTGCAGGATACATATTTACATGTTTGTAAGTTGTAAAATATAACTGGTGGTATAGTTTTGCTTTCAACTGAAAGTCGACCCCCTGCTTTGGATTTCAAATTTCAACAAAAGAGGTCGACTTAAAATCATGTAAATATAGTACTTCACTCTGGGAGAGTGGCTTTACCACCTATAAAATAATCGCACACCATTTCTGAACAGTTCTCTCAATGGAACTGTCTTCAGGTGCTCTAACTGTGCATTTTAAATTCCAGAGTCCTTATCTATCGCAAGAGACGTAAAGCCGAAATTGAATAGTCGAACCTAGGGGTCCCAGGTTCGACCAGAACCCTTTCGGTTGGCTTGTTTTAATTTTTTTTTCTTTCCCAAGTCATTACCATTTCTGCTTAGTCATGCTCACAACTGATTTCTACCATAGTCATTTAGTATTTCCTTCACTTGACCCATGCGTAATGTTCATCGCTGTGACACCAGCATGACCACGTCCGAAGCCGTCTTACAGGTTTGAGGGATTTTTTTTTTTACCCCCCCCAGGTTGCTTTGATATTTGCTGTCATTACTATATTCTACATTGTCACTATTATTGTAGCCTTATTTGTACACATTATGATCAATTAATCACAATTCTTAAACACTTCTGGGCTTTTCTAGCCTTTTTTCTACTTTGTCATGCTGATTATCATTAGTTTAATGGCCATCATTATATATTAGTGTTAACATGATCATGACTACCATGCTCATGTAGTTACCTTTCAGTATATAAGGTTATAACTGCTGAATATTCGAGAACTGTACAAAAGGTATTCAATCTTCAATTTGATTTTCTTCTGCCAACTGTTCAATTCGTATTCAATTCGGTCTCAAAGATCACTTTTCACACATCCCCACTTGAAAGCACGAGGTCAATTTTTCCATTGTTTCACCTGCACCGTCATGCAACAGAATGACAACTTTGGAGAAATTTCCTGTTTTTTCTTCAGTGTCCTGGCTCCACTTCGTCAAACAATGCAAATACTCTTAGTGATTATTTGGACCCTGTTGAAGGCAGCCTACCAGAGCTTCCATTTTATCTCAAAAAAGCGCTGACACTTGCTTCTGCACCGACCTTCGCACATGGAACTTCACATCCTGAAACCACTGCGCCCTCAATTACCTGCTGTTCATTCTACCTCTGCATCATAACGCTACATCAATGCCTTGCAGTAAAATTTGCCTTTTGACTTTCATCCTTGTCTTACATTGTGCTGTAAATATCTTTTAACATCAATGCCTTGTTGCCAGCAGCCAAAGGAAAATTTATGGAATCAGACTCATTATCAGCAAAATATGCCCAAACAGCAACTGATGTTTACACACTGGTTTTGTTCAGTTGTCAAAAGTTTTGGGACCCATTTTGCTGCAGGCATTCTCATTTCCACAATGGATAATGACATCAACTCTTATTGCATGATATTCCAAGAACAGTACTTTTGGCAGCCCTTCATATCTTGTCATGCATGGCATTCAGAATTTTAGGCACACAGATGGCAACAAGCATTCCACTGGCTTCCTCACTTTTAATGGTAGCGGATAAGACCGACTGTGTCCCAAGGTTCATAATATTTCATCATGAATCTGCTTTACGCCATTCCCTTGGAGAAAACGAAACTTTATCATAGTGCTTCGCTTACCTATGGTTAACTTTTTGGAGATCCTGCGAAGTTCCCTTTAGAACCATGGAATAAATATGACAAATATTCTTTCCCATCATTGCATATGGCTAAATTGGACAATAATCTTTCCAATTTACTACTACATGTCAATTTTTCAGGTAAGGCTAAGCAGTTATCAGCACTCCTGCACCTCTCGCTTTTGCTCAGCTTTTGTCAATTTGTACGACAAATGTTTAGTTTCCCAAGTAAGGCTGGAATTAAAGGCAAAAGGTTAATGTGGAATATTCTTGTATAGCAGCATGCTACATTTTTCTGAATCAACAGTTTCACACATAATAAATTTATTGGCAAACACCAGCCTAAACCAGATCAATAGGAACAATAACCATTAAAAGCTATATGCATCAACTTGAATGCACAAGCAATATTTTGCAGTAGTTTTCCAAACTGACAGACAAAAATGTGGACCACAGTAAAGAAAAAACCTAAATAGCTTAACAGCACTGACACTTAGGCTAACTGCAGTAGTGAATAAGCTCAGTGAGAGCATACGCTATAAGCCAACTAGTTCACATAACTTACCCAATCTTTGCTTCCAATTTGTTCTGCCTTTTCTTTGCTTGGTCTGTCAATTACTACATAAGGGAGAGAAAGTTTCTCTGAAAGCTTCAGGATGCGTTCCTCGTACTCTTTTGTGGTGAGCAAAACAGATGTCTGTGAATCTTTAATGTAGTATTCCAGCATAGCATCTGGATGCTGATGGTAAAGGGGCACGGCTACATTACCACCAAGCCAACATGCCCATTGTGTGGCAACATATCGAACATCGCTAGGGCACAAATATGAAACACGCATTTGATCACATGAACTTGCAAGTTTGGATATCTCTTTTTGGATTTTCTGGCTGAAGCTGAGCACTTCACCATAGGTATGTGAGCCAAGTGTGTCAACCACAGCCAACTTGTTCAAATGCTCTTGAATACCTCCAAACACAGGAGAGAATGCGGGAGGGAAAATGGTTGATGAACATCTTATGGAGGAAACATATCCAAGTTTCAACTTTTGCAGGCTCCTGACGTTCTGTGCAAGGCTTCCTTGCAACCTCGCAAAATATATGAATGTCATATTTCTTCACAAACCCCTGCAAAAGAGCATTACAAGGGCAAATTAACAAAACATCAAAGATACTGCTTGACATTGATAATTTCCCAAATGTCACCGAGTGAAAAGAGTACAACTAACGACAGAAAAGACTATCGCCTTATGTGTCTCCTAAGCTGTGTCAACGAATACCCACTGGCACGGCCACGATTTTTCATTCCCCGTTACATTCATTAATATTTCCAACCACTTATTACATATATTACATTATGACTCACTTTATGTGCACAAAGCTCGAGCAACACAGATTGTTTGCAGATGAGATAGCCGAGAGCACAACTTCCTCCACAGAGCTCAAACTCGACAACACCTGTTGGTCGGTGCCACTTATCGTACACATGTGACCGTACCACGCACAGCGGCAGGGACAGCGGCGCAAACAACAGGCCCAGTCGTCAGCCATAGATAGGTTAGATAGCCAAAGATAGGACAACAACGACTACAGTGCCTAGAACATATATATTCTAGGCACTGTAGTTTGGTGTCCTGTGGTCAGCCTGCGCAAAAATATGGGTAAAAAAATACATAGCTTGCACGTGACGTCACGACTGCCCCGCAGTCGAAGACCTACACAACTAGAGTTACACAACCTACACCAACGCCTCCTTTACTAGTAAAGGAGGCGTTGCCTACACTCGCGCAACTCGCGTTCTAAGGCTACGGCCGCTGGATAAAAACGCACCGCGTGTGTTGCTAATCGAGCGGCCGTGCTAAGGCAGTGTGTGGCAGCGTTTCCTAAAAAAATAAAGGAAGCGCTGTCTGGGGTACGTCACGACAGGGCAGTGACCCTAGCGCGCACTTACGAGCTCTACGTAGTTCACTCTACCCATGCTCCCGCACGGATGGATCGAGTTCTGGTTTGTTTTGTGCGCCTGCAGCTGACCGCTTTGACATGGTGGTTAGCTTTTGCGCAGTACGATGTGCCAAACGCGCGACAAAAGGCTACATCTCTCTCTTTTTTTTTTCTTCTTCTATGACAACAGTAGACGGGAAGCGTGGGTGCCCCAGTTCCGAGACAAGCACTAGCTGGACGTGGCTTTTCATAGTAAGGCCGTACCGGCCGTACGCTTTCAGCGATCAGTAACGCTTCATGGCCTCTGCATTGTAGGGGCCAGGCTTCCTAGCGAGGTACACACAGATATCTTGAAACCGAACGTTCGGCCAACGTTTAGGGACATTCTTCCATTCGGAAATGGTGTAGGGGTCAGTGTTCCACGAACTTGCAGCTTTTCGACAAACCGCTGGCGCGCAATCTCTGGAAACGACAGCACCAGAGAACACCTATATGACAGCACCATCGCGTGCAAAGCCCGAGCGAACTGCTGTAGCCGCCGATCTTTTTGCCACCCCCGCCGCGATGTCGATAGCGACATGGTTACAAGATTGGGCCATTAATAGCCAAACTGGGCTACCTTTTGTTCGATTTGGCGTCGAATTTTTCTCTTCGGCTATGTGGCTATTTTTGGGCTACATTGCTATCGACTGGGCAAGAAATCCAGAAAGCTACAAAATGTAGATAATTTTAGTATTACGCACCACGCTCTTGCGTTCATAACTATTTTATTGTTACCGCATGGTAGCATTTGGACTTGATTGTTGCATTGTAGTTTGTATTAACCTGATTTGTATCGTTCGTTTTTGATCTCACATGTATTTTAGTGTATTTGTATATCATGTTTTAGTTCATTTGCTGTCAAGTGTTATTGATTCTTTGAAACTTATTCTTTTTGCCAAGTTGCTCTGCTTGATTTATGTTCTTTTGTTTAACCAGCACAGGAGGTCCCCTTGCAGCCTAGAGCTTTGGGACCTCCTTCTGTATATTATTTCTGTTATGTATTATCTCTTCGAATCAATAAAATCATTTCTTCTTCTTCTTCGTTTGTACCTCCAGCCTTACAAGTGCCGGGGACCCCCAGCCCAGCAGGAGCGCGAGGCGGTAAATGCAGGAGAACGATCCTCAGGTCACGTGGGCGTAAAGTCACGTGATCACACCGATCGCTCATCTAGGTACTACTTCGCCTAGGTACAGGGAGTGTGTCTAGGCACTGCCTAGGCCGTCTAAGTACAACAGCCTCGCTAGCGTGGCGCATAAAGGACTGGACACATGCTCCGATTTTCCATGCGATCCGACGCATAGTATAGGTGTTCTGTGTCCGACGTCGCACGGTCCAGCGCCCGGGATACGACGCTTCAAGACACACAGGGCGACGAGCGATCAGCGAGGAGGCCCCGCCCACATCCGGCGGAATACACGCTCGCAAAAAATTGTATCCCTCTCGCTAAGTACAAAATAAACAGTTTTTTACAGCCCGACTTGGTTACATAACAGCACAAAAAAACACTGCTGATAAAACTATCCCTTCGCGAGCGGCAAATACATTACGACAGCCCACCGTCAGTGACGACCCCGAGGGCATGCCTAGCCGTGCTCCCTCATGGGCTGCAGAAAGAAGCGTCTTTTCCTTTCAAGCCACCAACAACCGAGGGCAGGCCTAGCTGCCGACGACGTACCCGTCGTCGTTCGCAATCAACCGCCACCTCACCACGAAGCGCTCATTTTTGCCAACACAATTAACATTTGTACTCATACGTCATATCTCAACGCATACGATTAGTTTTCTCGAAATAGATGCGGAGCGCAATGGTAAAAACGAAGCGAGCCGCTTCGGTGAAACAGCCCCTGCCGATGTTTGTTTACGTTCGCGCCGCGGCCGCTTCCGATCTCTCGAGTGCTTAGGAAATGTCCGAAACTAATCGCACGTGTTAACGCACGACATATGAGTACAAATGTTAATCGTAGGTAAAAATGAGCACGTTGTGATGAGCTCGCGGTTGACAGCGAACGACTACTACTCCGAGGCTCGGCAGCTAGGCCTACCCTCGTAGTCGTCACACGTGGGGGTGTTGTGATGTGCTAGTCGCTCGCGAAGGCATCCGCAGTGTTTTTCTATGTTGTATGACTAAGCAAGGCTGTACAAAAATGTTTATTTTGTACTTACTGACGAGGATACGATGTCTTAATTACGAGCGTTTGTGCAGACGCGCTTCGTGAGGGCGGAGCTTACGCGCTGATCACTCGTCTTGACCCGCCGAGGCGACCGAGGCATTTGCCGATGTCGATGGAATCGCGTCGAAAATATTGCTTACGATTTGTTTGTGACACGAAATAAATTCTCATTGAGTAATGTTACGAGTGAAGTGAGCTAGTCTGCAAAGCAGCGCCCATTTCCTAAGCATTCGAGAGATATATATCGGAAGCGGCCGCGGCGCGAACGTAAACAAACATCGGCAGGGGCTGTTTCACCGAAGCGGCTCGCTTCGTTTTTACCATTGCGCTTGGTATCTATTTCGAGAAAACTAATCGTATGCGTTGGCATACGACGTATGAGTACAAATGTTAATTGTGCTGGCAAAAATGAGCGCTTCGTGGCGAGCTGGCGGTTGATTGCGAATGACGACGGCTACGTCGTCGGCAGCTAGGCCTACCCTCGGGGTCGTCACTGAAGGTGGGCTGTCGTGATGTATTTGCCGCTCGCAAAGGCATAGTTTTATCAGCAGTGTTTTTTTGTGCTGTTATGTAACCAAGTAGGGCTGTAAAAAACTGTTTATTTTGTACTTAGCGAGAGGGATGCAGTGTTTTACGAGCGTGTATTCCGCCGGATGTGGGTGGGGCCTCCTCGCTGATCGCTCGTCGCCCTGTGTGTCTTCAAGCGTCGTATGCCGGACGCCGGACCGTGCGACGTCGGACGTCGGATCGCATGCAAAATCGGAGCATGTGTTCAGCCCGTATGCCGGACCGTGCGACGTCGGACGTCGGATCGCATGGAAAATCGGAGCATGTGTCCAGCCCTTTAAGGGCTGAACACATGCTCCGATTTTGCATGCGATCCGACGTCGCACGGTCCGGCTTCCGACGCTTCAACACACACAGGGCGACGAGCGATCGGCGAGTAGGCTCCGCCCACATCAGGCGCGCTGGCATACACGCTCGTAAAACATCACATCCCTGTCGCTAAGTGCAAAATAAATCTTCGTACCAGGCTTACTTAGTTGCATAACAGTGCCGAAAAACATTGCTGATAAAACTATGCCTTCGCGAGCGACAAACCCGACACGACAGCCCACCGTCAGCGACGAGTTCGAGGGTAGGCCTAGCTGCCGACGACGTAGCCGTCGTCATTCGCAATCAACCGCCAGCTCGCCACGAAGCGCTCATTTTTGCCAGCACAATTAACATTTGTACTCATACGTCGTATGCCAACGCATACGATTAGTTTTCTCGAAATAGATGCCAAGCGCAATGGTAAAAACGAAGCGAGCCGCTTCGGTGAAACAGCCCCTGCCGATGTTTGTTTACGTTCGCGCCGCGGCCGCTTCCGATATATCTCTCGAATGCTTAGGAAATGGGCGCTGCTTTGCAGACTAGCTCACTTCACTCGTAACATTACTCAATGAGAATTTATTTCGTGTCACAAACAAATCGTAAGCAATATTTTCGACGCGATTCCATCGACATCGGCAAATGCCTCGGTCGCCTCGGCAGGTCAAGACGAGAGATCAGCGCATAAGCTCCGCCCTCACGAAGCGTGTCCGCGTACACGCTCGTAAGACATCGTATCCTCGTCGGCAAGTACAAAATAAACATTTTTTACAGCCTGGCTTGGTCACACAACACAGAAAAACACTGGCGATACCTTCGCGAGGGACTAGCACATCACAACAACCCACAGTCAGTGACGACTACGAGGGTAGGCCTAGCTGCCGACCGTCTGAGTAGTAGTCGTTCGCTGTCAACCGCGAGCTCGTCACAACGTGCTCATTTTTACCGATACGATTAACATTTGCTCTCATATGTCGTGCGTTAAGACATGCGATTAGTTTTCTCGAAACGTTGTTGTAAATGAAGCGCTACGGC